>CAIGRH010069797.1:0-10451 GCA_903798295.1 Fraxinus nigra
TTTCTACATATTCATTTTCAACCACATTCACATTATAAAATATTCTGCACATAAATTCAAAAATTCACCCTACTTTTTAATCGCACATTCTCCAAAAAATCATCATTTCATAATACATTTTACCCCAAAAATGAGGATCAAATATGGGCTGAATGTGGTGAGATGCCGAAACCAATTCATGCATTATGTAAGTTAATTGTTTGACAAATTTATAAATGGTTTAGAGAGAGAAATAGTATTGAGTTTTATGAAATGTGTGAATAATAGTAGTAATAATTAATAATTATAAACATATGATTAAAATTAATACTTATCCCCCTGTTTGGATTTCATTAAAATGAGATTTGGGGAAAAATGTGTTTTTGAATAGTAACTTTTTTGAGAATGTGTAGTCAAAATTTTTTTTAAAAAAAATTGAATTTATGTGTAATATTATTTTAAGGAATAATGTATAGTTAAAAATGAGTTTTAGAAAAATGGAACCAAACAAGGACTTAATTGAATTTGTAAATTAGGTTAAATAATAATAATAAAAAAAACGTATGCAAATTGTAGTTGGACCATAATTTCGACACTCGTGTGGCTATAAAAAGAGATTGGGATGCAACGACGAAAACACGAAAACGACGTGCCAAATTATGTAACATGCAATTTCCTTTTCGATGATAATTACACTCCATTAAGAATAGCATTAAAACACCAGTTAAAGTAGTTATATTTGATAGATTCAATTAAATGAATTCTGTAATATTATATTTAAGTGAATTTATCGATTAATGCAAACAATTATAATCGGTTGTTAGTTGCGATGAATTAAATTACTACTCAATTAAAGTATCGAGTCATTGAAGGGGCCCATTTAGTTCAAATCAACTGTCAAAAAAGATACTGTTCTTTTCAAAATGATGATTTGATTTGATTTTCTGGCATTTCCTACAAGACCGGGCACTTGGCTTAGAAAAGAAATGCACCACGTAGGGTTGCATTTATTCTCTGGCATTGAATAATGATTGGACACACCTATACAATATTTTATTATTGATATTATATTAAAAGCCCGGATTTAAAATCAAATTAAAATTGAAAAATTAGTCGTTATTGTTGATTTTTATTAGACGAGTGAGATCCATAACGGCCATATTTTTAATTTTAATCACAACCGAACGGGGCCTAAATTATAAAGTTGCGTGGAGTAAATTTGGTCTCAGATTCTTCTTACAGGTAGAGAAAATTCCGTTAAATTAAATAACTTCTTTAACTTGCTTCTCTTTTGATTCTTCAGAACACTTGAATCGAGAACATCAACAATCTTCTTGCTTTCACCTTGATTGGCTCAAGCAATTCATTTTCATAAACAAATTCATAGCTTCCAAGCACTCAATCTTCAGGGAACCATATTATTTCCATTGATTTAACAATTTTCCATGAATCAAATATTCACGGTGAGAGTTCCAGAGTGGCCAAATTCTAACAACATGGAGGAAGATTTCGTAAGTCTTGCGATAGCTCATGATTTGTTCAGGCTTGATGAAAATATAATTTGAAATTTTGGGTAGTTGAAGCTCTGCAACTACTTGTGGTGTATGTGGGGGGTTGTTGATCAAAGGGAGATGAGTATTACAAGGAAACTTATATTGACGTTAACTAAGGGTGGTGTAAATGTTATGCCCCGAGTTCAATCAACTTTGGACACAAACACTTTTAATATATAATTGATGCATATTTATGGCAAGATCTATTATTTATTTGAATTAATGTTCTAATAAATTAAATAATAGAATTCATAGATTCAAGTCTTTGTAATTTGTTAATCATAAGGAATTGTGATTGTTAAATACAAATTACATATGACTGAATTTTAAATCATCGGTGGTCATAAGTAATAATGAGATATGAATATCGTTATTACGAATAGACCATCATGTGTGGCATTTCTTACTTGTGAAGTAAGTAGCTGATCTCATAAGTTAAAGTATGGTGACACTTAAATGAACACGTGGATATTTTGTTATAGAATAAAATATTGGAGACCCGCTAGAGAGATTTCACGTGGATAACTATCGGAGTGTCAGTGGTTACTTTTTCTAACATTCGATTGTGGAATTGGTCTTTTGACTTGAGCTCATCATAGTGCCATATGATGACAGTCATACTTTGGTGATGTTGGATGTTGCTCTGCCAAAGGTCGCTAATACGACATTGTTCGAGTATGTCTACAATCATATGAAAATTGTGAATGATAAATAAATGATTCATCACTCTTAAATATTAAGAGATTATGATCTACATTTCATTTAGTTAAGTTAATAACGAGATTCTTCGTCAGAGTGTATTCATAAGTCGAAAAAGAGTTTTCTACTTACATTGACTTAATAGTGAGATGAAATATATTATCGATAATTGAGATTGATACACATCCATATCTCGTAATCAATCAGATCATGTTGATGAAGGGATTATAGTTTTGTGGTAAACGAACAATTTTAGTCACACCACGTGATATTTTTCGTCATATATATTGCCCTGACATATTGTTAGATGTCAATTTAGGATGACGAAAGTGAATTGGTGATAAATCAAACTTAGTACTGAGTCTTGGTGACTCTTTTGACTCATACTGAGTATTGACGAGGTGAGTTGACTCGTTTCGATTCATGATGAGTTCATTCTGAGTCTTTGTGACTCGTTGGTTCCTGCATTCATACTAAGGTTCTTGCCTCGATTCTCGTATTCTCTAAAACCCCTTCATTATTTTTATAACAAGTATCAATTTCTGAAACTTGTTATTAAGGTAAGTGATCCTCATCTACTTTTCTTTGTCCAAGATCTCATTAAAGGATCTGGGAATCTGAGGGAGTATGGAAATAAAGGGTTACCACTCCTTAAACATTTTCAAGATTGACGATTTAACTTGATATAATTATTTCTGTTGATTAGTTGTTTACTTTGATAGAATTCTATAATATGAACTTTATCTTTCTCTCATATTGTCTATACTTGTTATACTATGTATGGTGTATAATCTTGTTCTTGTGAGTTTATCTGTTATCACGACTACTGCACATAAGTTTGAAGTAGAGATTTAGAGGGGGCCTAGAGATTTTAGTCTGTGGCACCAAAAAATGGGGGCTCTGTTATTACAACAAAGACGTGTTGTTGCCATTAATGGGACATGAGGTATTGAGTTTAGTGTCTATAGGAGACAAGAGTTAGATGAGATTGCTTAGAGTTCTATATTTCTTCATCTATCTGATATTGTTATTAGAAAAGTTGGGGAAACCAGTAATACACGGGGTCTCTGGACCAAGTTAGAATCTCTCTACCTAATTAAAACCATGCCCAACAAATGCTATCTCCTAAAATAGTTCTACAATTTCAGATTTAATCCTTCTTCCACTTTAGAAGATAACATTGACAAATTCACTAGACTAGTTCAAGAACTGACTGACTGTGATGAGAAATTATCTGAAGATCAACAAGTTGTTGCTCTGTTGAAGGTACTAGGCGATAATTACAGAGAACTTAGAAATGCCTTGGAATATGGAAGAATTGACATGACTGTTGATATTGTTATATCATCTTAAAGGAATAGAGAACTTGAACTAAAATCTGATTTCAAGGACTCTAAGTTTAGTGAAGCTTTGAATGTTAAGGAAAAACTGAATCAGAACAAAAGGGGAATCAATGCAATTTCAATTCCCATAAAAGAGATAAACCTCAATTTCCTAAGTTCAGAAGTCAAAACAAAAATCAACCAAAATCTAAGCTGCAAGTTAGAAAATGATATTATTGTGGCAAGGCATGAGACCTAATAAATGATTGTTTTAAAAAGATCTCTAATATGAAAGATAAACATAATTCTGATGGGTTTGCTGCCATTGCCTGCAAAAATGAACATGATATTCAAGGGGTTGTCCTTGTTAACACCACTAATAGAAACCCAAAAGACTGGATCATTAATTCTGGTTGCACCTTCGATATGTGCCTTATAAGGGACTGGTTCACTGAACTTGTAGATCTAAATGGAGGACAAGTTCAACTGGAAAATGACATGAGTTGTCAGATAAAGGGAATAGGAAAATTGAATCTTGTAATAGACAACAACCATATACTTGAACTTGACAAAGTTAGATATGTACCTGAACTGAAAAGGAATATTAATTCCTTAGGAGAATTAGATGAAGATTATGATATAAGAATTCATGAGAGTTTATAAAGCTGCATCTTAATATAAGGAAATCATTTCTTTGCCCAAGATAAATGGTATTTATACCATGCAAGCTGAACTTTAGTAGGTTACAGCTCTACTGCTGTAAATTTTAACTCTAATAAGTCTTTAGTCTGGCATAAAGACTTGGCCACATGTCTGAAAAGGGACTAACTATTTTGAATAAATTTGGATATCTTGGAAAAGACAACTTTGAAAAGTTAAGCTTCTATGAAAACTATGTGTTTGGAAAATAGAATAAACTACCTTTTAAATTTTGGAATCCATAAATCTACTTCTATTTTGGAATATTTACATGATGACCTGTGGGGTCCAACATCTGTGAATACCTTGAGTGGATTTAGATTCTACTTACTCATAGTAGATGATTTTTCAAGAAAAATATGGATTTTCCTTTTGAAACATAAGTCTGACATTTTTTCAAAATTTTAAACAATGAAAATTGATGATTGAATATCAAACCAACAAGAAAATCAAAGCACTTAGGACTGATAATGACCTTGAACTCTGCAATCTGGAATTCTAATGTATAGAATTGTGACATACACCCCTCAGCAAAATAGTATTGCTGAGAGGATAAATAAGACCTTATTAGATGTATGATCCACAACTCTAGTCTTCCAAGATTCTTTTGGGGTGAAGCTTTAAAAACTGCAACATATCTCATAAATATAAGTCCTTCTAATGATATTGATTTTCAAGTCCCAGAGAAACTGTGGTCAAATACTATACCTGATTATAATAGACTTAAGGTTTTTGGTTGTACTGCATATTCCCATCAAAACGAAGGAAAACTTGAACTAAGATCTTTAAAATGTGTTTTCCTAGGATATGGAGAGAAGACCAAAGGGTATAGACTTTGGGTTAAATGTAAAAGTGGTTTCCAAGTGATCATTAGCAGAAATGTATCTTTAATGAAAGTGATTTTCCTTGCAAGACTATATATGAAACAGAATCTATTAGATCTGCACCTATAAAAAAAAACCATTCTTGAAAAACAAACTGATAACTATAATGATTACAATGATTTGATTGAGATGGAGACTACTCAATCTGAAATGAACCAGGATCTAAGTGAACCTGAAGTTGAAGTTGAATCAACTAATTCATCTCTTGTTGACTATCAACTGACCAGAGACAGGGATAGGAGGAATAGAATTCCCTCCACTAGGTACTGTAATGATGATTTTGTCACTCTATTCTCTGCTCTAGACTCTTTGAATTCTGAACTTTCTACCTTTGAAGAAGCTGTAAAATATTCTGAATCTAAATCTTGGAAATAAGCCATGAATGAAGAAATGGAATCTTTGATAAAAATAAGACTTGGATTCTTGTTAACAAACCTGAAAATCAAAAGGTTGTTGACTGTAAATGAATTTTTAAGATCAAAGAAAAGGATTCTAATACAAAAGGTAAAAGATATAAAGCTAGACTTATTGCAAAAGGGTTCACTCAAAAAGAAGGAGTGGATTATAATGAAATATTTTCTCCTGTTGCTAACTATATTTCCATCAGAATTCTATTTATTTTAACTGCTCATTTTAACTGAGAACTTGATCAGATTGATGTAAAAACTACATTTTTGCATGGGGATCTTGATGAGACCGTTTATATGAAATAGCCAGTGGGTTTTGAAGTTAAATCTAACACTCATAAGGGTTGTCTGTTGAAAAAATCCCTTTATGGCCTGAAGCAAGCTCCCAGACAGTGGTATAAGAAGTTTAATTCCTACATTCAGACTTTGGGTTTTGTTAAGAGCAATTATGATTCATGTTTCTTTTTCAAATGGTCAGGAGGACCTGAATCCATTCACTTGTTATTATATGTTGACGATATGTTACTTTCTTGTCATAATAAATCTGAGATAGATTTTATTAAGTCAAAGTTAAATCCGAGTTTGAAATGAAAGATCTAGGACAAACTAAAATAATTCTTGGCATGGAAATATAAAGAAATAGGACTGATTGCATTCCGTGTTTAAAACAATGTGCATATATAAAGAAAATACTTGAAAGATTTTCTATGATTGACTGTAAACTTGTTTCTTTGCCTATTGCCAATCATTTTAAATTGTCCAATGAATAGTTACCCAAAACAGATGAAGAGTTTAAAAGGATAGAAAGTATTCCTTATGCTAACACTGTTGAATCTATAATGTATCTGATGGTCTGTACTAGACTTGATTTAGCTTATAGAATAAGTATTCTAAGCATGTTTATGGCTAACCCTGGTGAAACACATTGGTTGACTATAAAATGGATGCTGAAATACTTAAAAGGTTCATCTAAATTAGGCTTACTGTTTAAAACAATGTGATGAAGGCATAATTTTGAAAGGCTACATTGATCCTGACTTTGCTAGAGATTTAGATAAAAGAAGATCTACTTCATCTTATGTTTTCACTTTATGTGATGGTTGCATTAGTTGGAAATCACAATTGCAAAAGTTAGTCGTCTTATCTTCTACAGATGCGGAATATATAGCTGCATGTGATGCTATTAAAGAAAGTCTTTGGTTAAGAGGGTTATTAAATGAAATTGGCTTTGTGAATAATTCTATTAAAATCTATACTAACAATCAGAGTGTTATTCATCTCAACAAAAATTCTATGTACCATGATCGAACTAAACATGTTGATATAAAGTTTAACTTTGTGAGAAACATGGTTGAAAAATGTTAAAAAAAAAAAGGCTTCTACTGAATTTAATCCCTCTGACTTGGGAACTAAGGTATTGCCTTTGAGTAAATTCAAAAACTGTTTGAAAAATCTAAACATCACCTAAACTGTAGTGAGTTTAGAATAATCGAGCAGGATTTTTTTTTTTTTTTTGAATAAGTACTAATTTCCTTTTTTTACAGGTAAATAAGAGAAAATGATACAAATAGATCTCTAGATACTAGATACTACCAAGAATTGTTCATCAAGGTGGAGAATGTTAAGTTACTTGGGGCTGCCTCACAATTCTTAGCCCAGTTTGTTTGTATTTAGGTCTGTGCTGCTTTCGGTTCTTGGCCTAGTTCTGATTGAAATCGTGTTTCCATATTACACGCCTCTTTATTTTCTTGATCCTGTGATCTAACCATACATTTGGCCAGCTCTCAGCGGTTGATATGTGGCTTTTGGGCTTTGTAAGTTAAAACCATCTTTGTGCTTTCATTTTGGGATTACTCTTTGATGAGATGAACTTTGTGAGTTGTAGGGTTTCATCTCTTCTCTCTGTCTTAGTGATTATTATTCAATCTCTATAATCTGAGTGATGTTTCAGATATTACACTTGGTGTATAGTTGGGTGAGATTGTGTATTGTATCTATGCATTTTGAGGATAAAGAGAATAGTGAAGAAATATCTAATTTCTTCGTACATTTGTAACAATTCTTGATGATTCTAGTGAAATTAGAGCAATATCTGCTTTGTGGATACTCAACAAGTGATTAGGCATTTTGGTTGAACATCCAGGCCCTTCGGTTGAAAAATCTCTGTGTGCATTTTTTTACTTTCTGCAACTTACAATTTATTTTGTGTTCAAAGTATATTTTGGGACTAACAAATGATTTATAAATTTTACCAGAGGGAAACTTTTGTATTTTCAAGTAGATCGAGGTCAAGGAAGAGTTTGCTAGAGGGAAACTTTTGTATTTTCAAGTAGATCGAGGTCAAGGAAGAGTTTTTGGCAATTGAGAAACAACCCACTCAAATGGTCGTGCTCCTCATGAATAGAGTTTTAAAATAATTTTCAAGATTTTGCTTCGATTATGTAGGTAAGACAAGATAAAGGATTATACATTTCTTATATAAATTATTCAGTGGTCCATAGATGTCAAATAATTTCAAGATTTTGATTTGATTTTGTTAATAAGACGTGATAAAGACTACGTTTTTTTAAAACAATTATTCATTCAGAGTCTACATTTGGTGGCAAAAACAAGCATAAGGATGACACATGACTCGGCAGTTAGAACGATTTGCAGAGGGCTTGAAAATGGTTCAGTTTGGTCTTAGTGGGATACCAAATTGTGTGTAACTAACCTAGCCATTGGGGGTGTCGACCGCAAACGAATTTGTAATAAATATTAGTAATTGAGGCAGCAAAATATAGCGTGTTGACCCTTCATTGCCTTGTATTTGAATTTTCTTAATGGAGTGGTAAAGTTGAGAAGAGTCCCCCATAACATAAATATTGTGTTTGCCCCTTATTTTCTACATTTCTTCACAATTAGCCAAATTCATGGTGAGTATAAATTATTGATCAAACATGCTCACTCTTTCCATTTATATAGGCTGACTTTTCTTATTTTCTTGTCTCAATTATATAGTCGTGTTTCTTTATTGAGAAAGTTTTATTTTGTTCGTTTACTAATATATCCTCATTTAATTTGGTTATAGCCTCATTTAATTTGTCTAATTATAATTAATTTACTATTAGTTGTTGATAATTAATTAAGGATAAACTATGAATATTTTTGGCAAAAATTGTCATTTCAGTATCATTAAATAAGATTTCTTAATACGTGTGAAAAACAAAACAAATCTATATAAATAGGACGGTGGAATATAAAAATGAGTGATGAATAAGTGGATAATATTTAAAAATTCAATGAAATGTGTAAATAAAATGATTATTAATCATTTATAAATATTAGCCCATGTTTGAACTCCATTCTTTCTCCTTTTTTTCTCATTCATTTTTCTACCGTACTCATGTTCAACCACATATTCTCCAAATAAAATAATAATACACACAAATCTAAAACTTTTTATCACTTTTCCACCACACATTCTCCCGTCAATCACTATTCAAAAACTAATTCTTCCTAAAAAAAATGGAGGCCAAACACAAGCTTAGCAAAACATGGGCCAACTATTTGTGGCAATTCCCAATTATGGGAATTGAAGTTAAAGTTCCTCGATAACCCAACAATAAGGGTGTGTTTGATAAATATTATTGAGAAAAGAATGTATTTTAAATAGTAGTATAATGAGAAATATGTGGTTTAAAAGTAAGGAAAAGTTAATGATGTGATAAAAATATTATTTTATTGAAGAATGTATAGTTGAAAATGAGTTTTGAAATAATATATTTTGAAAGAATATGTAGCAAACAAGGGCTAAATGTGTTTGGGTTGTTGAATTGACTTTTCCCGAGAAAATGTTGTCGTCAAGGGCAGTTTGATACCCTGAAGGTAAGCATTATCTTAATAGATGAGGTTAGGGTCAATGGGGTACCCCAATCTATATGTAAGAAAAGAAATGTCCAATACCCTCAAAGTGATAATTGGGCACAAGACAAATGTCTCTTGCTTATCTTTTTTAATTTTGTTAAGTTCAATATACGATGCATGCTATATCATGTTTGATATTTGACACGAATACCCTCAAAGTGATAATTTTGACACGAATTTCACCGAGGAATGAACTGGCTTCNGCAAACAAGGGCTAAATGTGTTTGGGTTGTTGAATTGACTTTTCCCGAGAAAATGTTGTCGTCAAGGGCAGTTTGATACCCTGAAGGTAAGCATTATCTTAATAGATGAGGTTAGGGTCAATGGGGTACCCCAATCTATATGTAAGAAAAGAAATGTCCAATACCCTCAAAGTGATAATTGGGCACAAGACAAATGTCTCTTGCTTATCTTTTTTAATTTTGTTAAGTTCAATATACGATGCATGCTATATCATGTTTGATATTTGACACGAATACCCTCAAAGTGATAATTTTGACACGAATTTCACCGAGGAATGAACTGGCTTCTTCAACAATAGCCAATAAATTAATTTTTCCAACAAAACACAAAATAATCTACCTCTTCCAATGAATCCAAGCACTAATATGCACAATTACCTTAGATTCCAAAAAATCATAATGATTTTGAATTAACCAAAATGGGTTGTAACACACCCCAAAATAGAATCAATACCGAATGCTTTTACAAAATGCCTCTTGCTAGATTGTACACCTTCAAGTCCACTTAAAGCATGTTCAAAATCAACATTCACATACCTTGTTCCACTGGGTCCGTCTGTAGCAACTGAATACAATGGCACTGCAGGTGATAGTGGCAAGGCAACATTACCCATATCTTCGAAACTCCGCTGAATTTATTCTTCAAATCTGACTCTTTATGAGCTCCTAAATGTATTGTATCAAATTGAATGTCCACCACGGTACTGAACCTGTGCTGATTGACTTTTCTAGATTCTGTACGACCCTGCAAGATGGATAA
>CAIGRH010069814.1:0-10661 GCA_903798295.1 Fraxinus nigra
ATTATATACCAAATTGCCAATATATACTTCAGTGATATACAAATCACAATATTCACAAATCACAAATCACAAAAAAAATCAAGAATCACAAGATTGACATTTCAAAAATCACAATAAATTCAAGAATCACAAGATTCATATTTCAAAAATCACAATGATCACAACACAATTTAACGACTACATAAGGAATAAAGGAAATGAACAAAAAACAAAAAACTGAAAATGTAAAGAAAAACTCACAGCTAAGCTAGCGCTAGGGAGATCGAGTCCGAGAGCGCCGTCCCTCACCTCACTAGTACACTCACGGCTCACCAGTCACCACGCGAGTCACCGGAGACAGCAGCAACATAGCCACACAGCACCTAGGCCCCATCGTCTCAAATCGCCTCGCCTTCAGCAGTTGCCGACTCGCCAGTCAGCCCCTCTCCTCTCCTCTCCTCTCTACGGTTTTAACTTCTCTGTTGCCTGTTGGGTTTCGAATTTTCAATTTGGTTTTGTTTGTAAATTGGCACAATTAATTGGGCCATATTGTTTGAAAACAAGGCCCAAAGCACCTTCCCAAAGAAAAACAATAACACAGAAAAAAAAATTCTCACCAGCGCTGCCTTCTTCTGCTGAGCTTCCCGACGGTTCTTCATGCTTCCGGCGGACCCAGCACGGGCAGCCGAGGGAGCTGGCCAGGTGCTGGGTCCGCCCCTGGTCGCTGGCTATCCACCATCCAACAAGAAGGTCTCACGGTGTTATGTCCATTTTCGGATATGAACTTGAAGTCATTTTCCACTATGGATGTGTTGTAACGGTCCTGCCATTCAAGTTGTATCATAACTTGATCTCCATGCATTCACATTGGGGGGAAAAACCAGTAATTTGAACTCAATTTGTTAAAATCGCGGCATACTTTCATTATTTGAGGTGTTTTAGCGGGGCTACAACCATTAGTGAGTTGATGATCCCCTCGCAATCCTGTGCCTACTGTCATCAAGAAAACTGATGGATCATCATCGCCCCCATTCACCATTTCCTTCAGAATCAGCACTAACGAGTTCCTCTGTCTTTGCCTGTTTAATCAATCAATTAGATTTAAAGAGGGTCGAGATAAGTTGACAATTAGTATAATTTTGAAATAAATATCTTGGTAAAATTCTTAGTAACTTTCTGAGACGAATAATATTGGATCCCACAAAATGTGGTTAATAAATGAGTTTTAGTTGTGATGGTATGATTGACATTAATATTTGAGTTTAACTTAATTTTAAAAATAAGTTACATTTGTTTTTCACAATTTAACACGTCAAGTTGGTTACACAAATGGAATTTGATATGAATGGTTTAAAATGGGAGCGTACATGAATAAGTTACTCTTTCTGAATCAAAGAATTCATGCTCATAATATAAATATAAATGAATAAATTTACAATTTTTTTAACTTTTTTAAATTACTAGATTGGTTCAATAAAGATATTTATGGCACCTTGTCAAATTGGTTACGCTAATAATTTTTTTTTTTATTAATGGCTTATAATTTAGCGCATACATAAGTACATTACTCTTTAGAATTCACGTAAATGATGTATATATAAACGAATAAACTTACTCTTTTTAACCACTTAAATAAATAACAAGATTGGTTCAATAAATAACGACCCATTTGAGGATGATCGAGTTGGTGAAGTAGGTGAACGCGGAGACTAAAGATCACGAGTTCGAATTCTCCGCCAGCACTTCCCCGGTTGAGCCCATCGCACCGGGCTTACCTAGTGCGATTTATCTCTCCTGTGTGATTTACAGGTTACTGCACATGGAGAGAGGTTTATCCAGTGCATACTCACGAGTAGCGGTTGCGGATTCCTACACCAATAAAAAAACAAAAGATTGGTTCAATAAAGATATGAGTAATGCTATTTGGTATCATAGTGTTACAATACCATTTTAGGTAACGTTAAGTGCCATTAAATAAAATGTGAAATTAAATGAAATACAGAATTCATCTTTTATTGAACTCATCACATAATGTTATATACACTTATGCTCACCACTAATCCTAAATAGTATTATTCTAAAGGTATTTGTGGCACCTTGTCAAGTTGGTTGCACAAATGGAATTTGTTATTAATGGCTTATAATGTAAGCATACACCCAAATACATTACTCTTTCTAAACCAATGAATTCATATTGATAATGTAAATATCAATGAATAAACTTACTCTTTTTTAAGTGCTTAAATAAATAACTAAATTGGTTCAACAAAGATATTTATGACACCTTGTCAAGTTCATTACATAAATGGAATATATTAATAATCACTTAATGTGAGCGTACACGTAAATACATTACTCTTTTTGAATCAAAGAATTCCTTATGATATAACTAGATTGGTTCAATAAGGATAATATTGGCACCTTCGATAACATGGGATGGACTATACTTTTAGTAGATTGTTATAGAAATTTTTGAAATGTGTGGTTGAAAAGTTATGGGACCCATGAAAGATGTGGTTAATATTGATTATTTGACTTTAACTTAGATTAAAATCCGATTTTAATTCGAAACAAATAAGGCCTAAAGAAAAGAAAAAACTAAAATTTTATATATTGTATTAAGAAATCCTACTCAATTTTGTATGCTGAGAACATTAATTGATTTTGTTCTACGACCTTAACGGAATTTCTTTGAAAGTACTAAGCTCACATTAAAATGTTATCTTATCCGCGGAAGTAGTGGGATTGGCAATGTTTTCAAAGAATCGAATCATATTGGTACTTCTTTCTGTCCTCCTTTGCATCTAAAATACTATTCAANTTGTTAATATTAATTGTTTGATTTTCACTTAGATTAAAATCCGATTTTAATTCGAAACAAATAAGGCCTAAAGAAAAGAAAAAACTAAAATTTTATATATTGTATTAAGAAATCCTACTCAATTTTGTATGCTGAGAACATTAATTGATTTTGTTCTACGACCTTAACGGAATTTCTTTGAAAGTACTAAGCTCACATTAAAATGTTATCTTATCCGCGGAAGTAGTGGGATTGGCAATGTTTTCAAAGAATCGAATCATATTGGTACTTCTTTCTGTCCTCCTTTGCATCTAAAATACTATTCAATATTTCTATTGTTAAAACTCGAGCACTTTCCTTAAAACTCGCTAGTTGCAATAAATTTTAGTACTGACCTGAAGGAAGAACTCTCGTTGGATGCTTTGATCCGAACCCGATTTGAATAATCAGGATTGCTCACGATCCCAAATGTCTCAGACGCACCAGGTGTGTTTTGAACTGCTACTAGCTATATCATTCCCATTTCTAGCATTGTCTAATCCCACAAATTGTTTGTTGAAAATCCTAAAGTGAAAACTAGTCTCAAATCAAAAAAATAAAGATAAAGAAAATTGGATGCTTGTCAATTCTTTAGAACAACTATGATGGTTCCTCCGCCAGTTTCAATATTTCAAATTCTTTAGAACAACTATGATGGTTTACGGTATTCAAGAAAAAAAAAAACACGGTTGTTTTCTTCAACATAACTTGGCCACGATCAACTAATTTTGATACACAACTTCTAAACCCACAACACCATCATTTTAACCATTAAAATAGCATTTCCTTTATTTTTTGTTCCCTGAGATGAATCCACTGCCAAAGTTTTCACCTTGCTTCTTCTTTGAAGTCTGTGTTTCGGGAGATTTGAAGAGGGCTCTTTTTTTTCTTCTGTAGAGTTTAAAATGTAGAGAACAACTACAATGCGGAAAATATAAATTCTCAAAGTATAAAATCGAACCAATAGACCCAAAACTTCTTCAACACAACTAATGGGGTGTCATATGACTTTGAGCTCAGATTTTTGTCACACCGGATCATGCACGTCGTCCACGGGAATGACAATGGATATAGCGAGAAATAAATCAGCTGGAAGCCACCAAGAATTTCGACAAACATATGAATTTCCTCCACTTGATTACCTCTCTATGTTTTCTCTCTTTTGTTATACCAAGTCCAAGCGAAACAAGTGAAGGAGACTTGAAATTATAGAGCCAAAAGAACCATTTGAATTCAAATTCAAATATTGTACTATGAAAAAGACATGACTAGTATATTTGGATTTAATCTACGGTCCATAATACACATCAACTAGTACAATCTTTTCAAAGTGCTTTAGACAAATACTCATTTGTCAAGTGGATTTAAGTGATCTACCTCACATATCTTCTGTGACTGGACGATGCTGATTGCATCTGGAACTGAAAGTGGTCGGTTCCCATGAAAATTTTTCCTTCGTCACTGGCTTACTTTTTGACATCTTTGCTAGCCAAGCATTGTTCGAGCACAAAGATTATCTCATATTTGGATTCACTTGAATGTCGTTCCTTTGTTGCAGCCTTCGCATAGGAAATATATATGATCTTTCATTGTAATAAGGATAACAGCTTCAAGAATGTCTCATTCATCATTCTGCTTATGCTATAAAAACTAAAATAAATTATTATTGTACGATTAACTATCATCCAATGGCTGTAATTGAAGAATACATACGTTCACTGAGGGTTAGTGATTCATCAAAGTTGGTGCAGGCAAACCAAGATTTTCGATCCACAAACTAGCTTCGTGGAACAACAATAATTAGGTTTTACAACTTAACAAAGAACAAACAAACCAAACAACCACTACAACAACGTTTGCTTTTTATGCACGCCGTAAAAAGTTATTTACGGGCATACATTTGAATGCCCGAATTTTATTTGGTTCGGCCGAAATTCTCACAGTGCGACATGGTGGAACTAAAATTATAAGAATTTTTTGGGGCTCTAGGGTGTTAGCGGAGGAATTGGGCTGATATGGATATTTTATTGTTATGTTTTTCTATTACTATTCTCGCTTTTACGTATAAAACCTACTTTAGTTTCGTCACACAAATTGAACCCAGAGAATAAAGATCAATCTTCCCGTTGAAGATATGTATTTTTTCTGGGCAAGATGCTAAGATTTATCTAGAGTTCGTAGAAATCAGAAGCAACTCGCAAGAAGAAACATCGAAGCTGAGGAGTAGTAGGATTGAAGACAATGAAGAGAAAGACTTCTTTGAAAGTACTTATATGGTCACCAAAAAAAATCATCACAGTATTACAAAAAAAATCATCACAGTCAATGCAAGAGTGTGACGTAAAATTTTAACTTATTTTTCTCTGTGGTTCGTCCCAACATACGCGTGCCTCAACTGTTTTAGTTAAAGTTGATCAAAGCTTTATATATCCATTGTTGATCATCCATTCCATACTCCAATATCTGTTCACATTTTTTAGTGTCCAATAAGCCCACCCAAATGTTGCTCGACCGAACACTTCTAACTGTGCGTTCGCATATCTTTGGTAATCCTCCTTTGTTGCGTCTCTAACTTGCCATTCAGCCACCCATTCCCCTGAAGAGTTTTAATTTTATTACTCGATCATCACAGTATTACATATAACGTACGTAGTGATTTCTAAATGCTCGAATTGGACCTAATGAATGAAAATACGTACCTATTAAAATGAGAGGGGCATCATTCGCCGTTAAAATATCGTTCAGTTCCCTTGTTCTGTTGTTGTAGACGTATTCGATGTTTTGTTCGACAGTAAGATTATCAAAAATACTAGAGAAGAGGTTGTAGTAATGAACATCGACGACCGGTCTGCTAAATTCACTTGCAAGTGGAAACAGTTCTTTCACATTACCAGATCCCAATCGGTCAGAAAGAACGACATACGCTGTTTGAGTGTGTTTACGAACAGCATCATAACCTGCTCTGTAGAACTTGGTTATAGTCTCTAAAGAAACTCCAGATGCAAGAGGCTCATTTATTAGTTGCACGGCAAAAAGGCTTGGATTTTTTGCGTATCTGTTTATTTTAACAATTTTAGCATTAATGAACAGAATTCTACTCGAATCAAACGATTAATAAAGATCAGCTCGTTCTTATTTCGTCGGGCTTACCTGGCAGTAAGAAAGTCTATGACATCGACAGTTTCTTTAATGTTGTCATTAGTCTGTCCCCATTCGACGAAGCCATCTCTTGAGGAACTGTGCTCGAAACCATTCTGTGAGCCGGGTGCAGCGTGTAGATCAAGTATAACCTTAATACCATATTTCCTGCATAAGAACTCGATATCATTAAAGAAGAGAGACGTGTATCAACATGTCATTAGGGGGACGGGAATGTGAGAAGTGTCACATACTGAGCCCATTGGAAAGCGTTGTCTAAGGCTTTCAAGGATCCCCCAACGTAAGGCTTTGGGGGCGTCGGGTCACTGGCTATCCACCATCCAACGGGAATTCTCACGGCATCGAGTCCGTTTTTGGATATGAACTTGAAGTCATTTTCCACTATGTACGTGTCGTGATGGTCCTGTCAGAAATTCCATTCAAGTAGTATTATAACTTGTTTTTTGATGCATTCACATAAGGGGAAAAAGAGTAATGTTATTCGTAGTAAAAACTATCAGTAGTCGTTCTACAATATCATACATTTGACAATTTGTGATTTAATGTATTGATGTGATAGTTTTCTATTGAGTCGTGCATCAAATGACAAACCGCCTATATATGACATGTAGGATGATTATCGGTAGTTTTCACTATGAGTAGCATTATTGGGGGAAAAAACTAGTACTTTGAACTCAATTTGTTAAAATAAAGGCATACCTTCATTATTTGAGGTGCTTTAATGGGGCCATAACCATTAGTGATTTGATATTCCCCTTGCAATCTTGTGCCTATTGTCATCAAGAAAACTGATGGATCATCATCTCCCCATCCACCATTTCCTTCAGAATCAGCACTAACAAGTTCCTCTGTCTTTGCCTATATAATCAGTCAATTAAATTTAAAAGAGGGTCGAGATAAGTTGACAATCGGCAAAATGTTGTAATAAATATGTAAAATGAGTAGACTCGAAAAATAATGAAAAATGGCTTAATTTATTGTTGATTAATTAGGTGAATCTCTATTTTTCATGTTTGAGGGACCCACCTAGAACTGAACCTTAACTAAACCAATAAGTCATATTATTGATATTAAATCCCCTTTAATTATGCATTAAAAAAAGGTTTGATTTGTTAAAGACCCAGTAAAAGTCCTCCCAAGTGCTTATTCAAATACCAGACATCAAAAGTTAGTTGGTCCCAATTCATAAAATCTTCTACACAAGTGGTCGGATAAAATTATTAGTAATTTTTTAGGAGGAATCATATAGGGTTCTAGAAAATTTATAACTAATAAATGGATATTAATTGCGAATGTGTGATTGAAATTAACATTTGATAAACAGAAATATGATTAATTTTAAAATTGAGTAAAGTTTGCGTTTCGCAATCAACACGTCAAGTTGGTTAGACCGACGAAATTTATTTTTAATGGCTATAATATGAGCATACGCAAATGTATTACTCTTTGTGAACCAAAAAACTTTTGTTGATAATGTAAATATAAATGAACGAACTTACTTTTTTTAAACACTTAAATTTTTCAATAACTAGATTGGTTCAAGTAAGATATTTATGGCACCTACGATAGAGAAATGTTATGGGTACATACCAGTAGACTTATCTCATACGGCCTACGATAACATGGGCTGGACTATACTAAAAATAAAATTTTGTATATTGCATTTAAAAAATTCGATTTAGCCCTTGTTTGAGTAATATTATTTTTTTTAATCTCATTCTTCTACTCATTTTCAACCACACATTCTTTAATAAAATTATATTTTTCATCACATCAATAACTTTTCCTTTTTTTTCAACCACATATTCCCTATTATATCAAAAAAATAATGTATTATTGACTACAAAATGTGCACCAAACATGGGCTCAATTGTTTATATTGACCGTTAATCGATTTTGTTCAAAGGTTAGCTGTCTGTAATAGCACATGCTATAAGGAACCATTTTGTACGACATTAAAAGTAATTGTTCGAAAGTACTAAAAAAATGGAATCTTGTTCTTGGTGCTAGTGGGATTGGCAATGCTTCCAAAGAATGGAATCATATTGGTGCTTCTTTCTGTCCTATTGCTAAAACTCGAGAAAACTTGCTCGCGATAAATTTTAGTACTAACCTGAAGGAAGAACCCATTGGGTGCTTTGATTCGAACCTGGTTTGAGTCATTAGGATTCCTCACAATCTCAAATGTCTCAGATGCACCAGGTGTGTTTTGAACTGCTACTATATCAATCCCATTTCCAGCATTGTCTAATCCCACAAATTGTTTGTTGAAAACCCTAAAGTGAAAACTAGTCTCGTTGATCCTCCATATCTGCATCATGAAATCAAAAAAAATATAGATGAAGAAAATTGCTTGCTTGTCAATTTCTTTAGAACAAATAAAGGGTTCATACCCTAAAAGTTTCCCATCCAGAAGCTGATGTTCTGTTCACAACTAAGATGGTTCCTCCGCCAGTTTCGGCGCATAAATATTTTCCAATTGTAACTGATTTAAACTGGAGCTGCGTCCCATCCTAATAATATAACAAAGTTAACATCACGTGCATGTGTCAAATACGAAGAGTATAACAATGTTATAGAATTACGAACCAAGAAATCTACGTTGGGAATGCCCTCAAAAAGGGAGGGTTTAATCCAGCCTTCTGTAACAAGCCAACCTCCAAGATTAACTGTACGGACCGGAAGGCTCGGAATGGTCCTTCCATGGCAAACAGTAAACGAGAAAACAAAGCAAAGGCTAAACAAGATGAACAGTTTGATTGCTGAGTAAGCAGCCATTTTTGGATCTTAATATTATTAGAGTGCCACAACGTGATGGTCTCTAATCAAGCTGTATATATAGATAATTGGAGCAATCTGCGAAGCGTCCATTTTATTTTTTATATCATTGCATCTCTAGAAAGTTTGACCTCTGAAAAGTTCAGGATTTATATATGGCAGCTAATTGGGCTGCTGAAAGTTGACATTCGACTTGATTTAAGTGCGCGTTGCCCAACTCTACTACACGAACGGGGAAATTTGACCGAATTTAAAAATATAGATACACGTGTCCAACACTGGTTGGACAGTTTAAATAAAAAAAAAGAAAAAAACACCCAATCCATTTCTGCCAACTCAGGGTGTCACAAACACTCTTTTTATATTCCCTGATTCATGCCCAATTACGTGCACTGTTTGTGACCACTTCAATAGCTTGGAAAATGAGTGAATAAATCTAGAATGAGTTTAAGCTACAGTTTGGTTCAGATTAAAATCTGATTTTAATCTATAGTTAAAGTCAACAATTAATTTTAATCATACATTTCATAAGACTCACAACTTTTCACCCACTTATTTCATCAATTTTTATCAAAATCTACTAAAAATCTGATTTTAATTTATATCAAACAGGGCCTAAAACTTGTTGATTTACGTGAACCAAGAATGGATAATAAAGCCCATGTTTGAGCCTCATTCTTTCTCATTTTTTCTCATCTATTTTTCTACGATGCTCATTTTCAACCACATATTTTCAAATAAAATGATATTACACACAAATCTAAAAATTTTATCACTTTTTCACCACACATTCTACCATTAATCACTATTCAAAAACTAATTCTTCCTATAAAAAAATGGGGGTCAAACACCGACAAAGACTTGATTATTCGTGAACGAATAACGAAAACTAATGTTGATAAAAGGGAAACAAAAAAAAAAGAGTGAACCATACTTGATTATTCGAATCAGATTGTTGATTGGCTAAAATTTAGGGTCCGTTTGATAGGTAAATCTGGAAATGAAGTTTAATTTCATGTTAGTTAGAAAATAAAAATCCACCAAATTCATAGGAATTCATTTTCCATTAAAAAAAATGTAGTTTAAAGTGGTTGTACCTTGAAATTTGGTTTTCATTTCCACGTTACAATTAAACGGCCAAAATTGAATTTGTTTTCATCGGATGTGACATTTTTTCATGAAAAATGGGACAGTCAAATATGGCCTTAGGGTTGATCCATATCTCAATATCAATTAAATGTAGTGTCCATGTTTGGACCGAACAAAAGTTGAATTCTTGGACCAATTGGAGATGGTGAAAATTCAATACCAAAAGTCGGTGATACTATTGTCAATTCGATACTTCTATAAAGTAGTCAACAAAATCTCCCATGTTAAGTCATTTTACTTCAAAAAAAAAAAAAACGTCGGTGTTAAATTCCCTGAATTGACTAATTCTCTGAGAAGAGAATGACATTAAATTGCAAAGAATTTAGATTATTTTACTATTGGAATTTGAAGGAAGAAAAACGAAAAATCCAGATATTACGTACAAAATAAACGGGCCTAAATTGAAATTTGAGTCTTGTTCATGTTCATGAATCTTGTCCACCATGGCTACTTACAATAATTAGGTAAAACCCACTTTTTGAATTGATTTCTTTAAGTTGCCTGTTGGGTTTTTGACAGAGTCATGAACTAGTCTAGAAGGTATATTCCTAAGGAGAAGGATAGGCTCGATACTTCACTCGATAGAACCGTAAAGAAAGGCGACTCATTGTGCCCGAGCTTTAAGAAGTAGACTAGAACAAGCATTGACATGTTGATCTTCATTTCCTCAATCAAGGATCACCAAATGGGATTTTAATGAAATCTTTTATAATCTAGATATCCTCAAGTAAGAATTTTATTAATAGATGAATTTTAA
>CAIGRH010069824.1:0-13145 GCA_903798295.1 Fraxinus nigra
AAACCCATTAGGTTTTCGCTATTTAAACAGTTTTACAGTACAATTTTCACAGTTGATGATTGAATAAAATTGAGTTTGGCTTTGCCACGTTTCTTCTCCTCACGCCTCTTTCTTCCCTGCTTCTCCCTCTCTTCTTCTTCTTGCTTCATTCTTCTCTTTCAGGCTTTAATCCCTTAGTTTGGTACTATTTTGTTATTGATTCTACATGAGTATGGATTCCTATTCCTTCTTCTGGGCATTTACATGTGTTTTTTAGTAACTTTTCATTCAATTTGCAGAAACGGGTTGCACCCCATACAGAAAAATCAAATGAGTATTCCTATGCAGGAACATACTCCCAAAAATTTACATAGTTATTGTCTTTCATGAACTAGTAATTGTTATATCTTCTGTCACAAAGTGCCTAATTTATCCCCTAGGGACGGACCACTCTAATTTACACTCTAAATGCACGCAAGTCCAAATCTCTCCTATTTCATGAATTTCTGCCAAATTAATCATGTCCATTTTATGCTTCTATGAATTTACCAATGACGACACATGGCCTTCCTTCTGTTCAATGCAATTGGATATGTATCTTTGATTCTAGATGTACTTAAAAATTGGCCAACCGAAGTCGAACTTCTGAATTTCCAGATCTGTAGGTGCATGACAACCACTAGGTCCCTTCGCCATTTTGTTTTGAAGCAATATACTATTTGTACTATATGTAAAATAACATTCAAAACTTTCGAAAAATAAATTTTCCATGCTAAGAGCATTAGAAAGAACCCAGGACTTAACTACGAAAAGTTTGATAAGATACATCTATTTAGATGTTCTGTAGGTGCTATCAACCTTGTTCTTTACAGAAGTTAGCATCCTCATGCTGGTTTTCGCTCTGCGGATCCACTAATTACTATCCTTCAGAGCACCCACAAATTCTCAGAATTATAAACTACAAATTTTGTCGTATATGCTTACTCTGCAATCTCATATAATGATGCCTTGAACCGATAAATATTTCTTTTTTCATTCATGATTTTGCCATGCTCAATTTTTTCATTTTGCAGCTACAGTCATGCATTCTTGCTCATTTTCCATTTTCCTTCTTGCAGTCTGAACTTGAAAATTTGGCATTTATGTACACAAATGCTCTAGATTATGCTGAGATCAAGAGAAGAGTTGCAGAACTTTATAAGGCACGTGAGAAAGAACTCGAAGAGGCAAGTTTGCACCTGCTATGAATTTTTATTGGATGGCACTGCAAAATCTAGCTCTTACTGTATCATTCAGATTCTATCACCCATTGATACAGCTGGAATAAATTTCATGATGCACTAGCACAGTGTTGCGGATTTTTCAGTTTTATTTTATTCTTGCTTCACTATCAAAGTGTAATCTACTTAAAGGTCTTCTTTTTTGCATCAGGCAAATAAAATACTAATGAAGAGGATCGAGGGTGATCAGTTCTTAGATCTTATGACAGTAAGAACTGAAATTCGATTTGTATACAAGGAACCTTACAGGTGATCTACAGACCTCTATTGTTTCATATTTTTATCGATTTGTATGGACAGTTAAAATAATTTGAAAGCGTGAACCTATCTCCTAGAGATAGGAATTAAACCACTATATATTAGGAAAAAAAAAGTCTTATATAATCAAGATGACTTATTTAATTAGTATGAACTTGCTGTTATTGATTAACAGGAATTTGAGTCATTCAGAGTCTATTGTGTTTCAGTTTTCTTTTACTACTCTAGCACTTTAATACTTAATATGCAGCATTTACAAAGCAGTATTGAAATCTAAGAACCATATTAATGAAGTGAACCAAATCGCGCAGGTATTTTTGTTATGTTTTAGCTACCGTTGATAGTAAATGTCCCCTTATGTATATTTACTCTTGATTGACTCTATAAAATGTTTTGATCTCCAGCTTCGAATTGTTATAAAACCAAAGCCATGTGCTGGAGTGGGGCCTCTATGTAGTGCACAGAAGGTGAATTGTTATCTGTTTTAATACTCAAATGATGGAGTATGTAACCATGATTAGCAGTTGTATATTACAATTGTGATTTATCTTTTCTAGTTCTAATAGGTTTTATCTTTTATTCTTATTTCTTCTTTAAAATAGGATTTCTTTTCTTTATTGATTATAATTGAATTTCTAATTAGATTATGATTTTATTAGTTTCCTTATTTTAGTTTCTTGTTATTAATAGAAGTGAGAAATAATTTTGCATATAAATATAGAGGCATTGTACACTTTTTAGATAACATCAATTATTATTCAATAATATTCAAGAAAGTTATTCTAATATTGTTTTTAATTATTACATAATTTTTATTACGAGAATTTCACAAAACGCTCCTGCACCAAAATTGGTATCAGAGCAGGAAATTGCCTTAATCTGATGGCCGACAAAGGTCCTGGTGACCGTCGAACCGTCAACGATGAACAAAGGCTCGACAAACTCCAACAACGAATTGAGGGGATCTATGAAACCCTTCCCAACATTACGCGGATGCTAACTGCGTTGAGTCTTGAAAGGAATCACGAGCCATGGAGAAGCAAGCTGATAAGAATTTGCAGACTTTAACTGCTATGAATGTTGGTTGCTTTAACAAAATTAAAACACTGTAACAGGTGGCTAGAGAGTTTCCTCGAGTCTCATCTAAGTTTGAATACACGTAAGTTATTAACGATTCTATGAAGGTTTATCGAGAAGATATAAAAGGGTCCAATTTAAGTGCAAGAAGATTTTTAGAACACAATGTATCATCAGCAATAAAGTACGCAATGTGATAATAAATTATAAGAGTAGTGAGAACTTGGTGTCCAAAGCATTGGTGAAAGTTTTAAATTCGAAGACTGAAAAATGCTTATCTTGTTATCAAGCTTCACAAGGACAAAAACTTTAAAATATAGAGGTATGCAAAATTTTACTTTCTTTTGGAAAGTACGACAAATATGAGATTATATGTAACGTGGTAGAGATGGAAGATTGTCATATACTTTGGGGACAACCATGGTGCTATGGTGTAGATGCCACTTAGGTAGCTCGAGTTAATTGGTATGTGTTTAGGTGGTACGATAAGAAGATTGTTTTGGTGTTATGTGACAAGCAATTTGTGAGTACTAATGTAAACAAAGAGAAGAAGATTCATAAGGCAGAGAATGAGGTTAAAAAAGAAGTAATTCAAAATAATAAAGATGTTATCATACATGATACTAAAATAGGAAAAGAAAGCACGTGCAAGTTGAAGATCTAAGACTTGCTGATTCCTTGTGTGTGGAAATTGCAATTGAAAACTTCAAGATTGAAGTGCGCTCAATGATGAACTAATTGAAGATCAGAATTGTCCAACATGAAAGGAAGAAATTAAACTTTTCAATCACGAGAGAGTCAAAGGTGAAGATTGTCAAATTGAAAATAAAATTTGTCGATTTTTTATACAGTTCAGTTCAGTGTTAAAGGAATGCATAAAAATAAAGAAAACATGAACGATGAAGATTTGAGTCTGCGTACTAGTTCTTTTGAGTTGAAGAAAGCATCACTAAACATTATAGTAGAAATGAGAAGTATGAAGAATTGAAAATAGCACCAGTGGCCTCTATCGATAGAACTTAAGGATGAGAAATCGAATCATGCTTTGTTTATGAAGGAATGTCGTGTACAAATTATCCGTGAAGAAAATACAACAATCATGTTAGGAATAAAGTTTACTTTAAAGAATGCAACCGAGGAATATAACGACATTTATCAAGCAAATCAAGAAATTGAAATTTCTTCAACATTTGTATTGACGGAAATTTTTGAGTATTTTCCTCTCGATTGATTATTTTCTTAAAAAAACTCAAGGGCGAGTTTTATTCATGTGGAGGGGATTGATGTAGTACACAACCATGATTAATAGTTTCATACTACAATTGTGATTTATCTTTTCTAGTTCTAATATGTTTTATCTTTTATTTTTATTTTTTGTTTAGAATATGATTTCTTTTCTTTATTGATTAGAATAGGATTTCTAATTAGATTAGGATTTTATTAGTTTCCTCATCTTAGTTTTCTATTATTAGCGGAAGTAGGAAATAATTTTGCCTATAAATATAGAGACATTGCTTTTTGGATACAATCGATTATTATTCAATAACATTCAAGCAAGTTATTCCTATATTGTTCTTAATTACTACATATTTTTTATTACAAGAATTTCACAAAACGCTTCCACACCATCAAAGTTGTCTTCTGAATTACAGTTACACATTCACCTTCTCAGTTTGATACACTGACTGAAGTTATACTTGCAGATATGCTACCATGTTCTCGGACTGGTACACGAAATTTGGACCCCAATACCTCGAGCTGTATGTTTATCTGTTCCTTGCTTTGCTTCTAAATTAAGTTCTCTTTAGTGCATATTGTTTTCTTCACCAATTCCCTTTTATTCCTTCCTTATCTCTTGGGGTTACAGATGAAAGACTACATAGCAACCCCGAAGCCTAATGGCTATCAGAGTCTTCATACTACTGTGATTCCCTTTCTTTATGAGAGCATGTTTAGACTGGAAGTTCAGGTTAGTTATTAGTGTTCATTATATCCTTCCTTTGCAATTTCTCATCTTTTATTATCTGTCTGTTGAGGAATCGGCATGTGTTGTTAATATCTCTAGTTGATATGATACGCATTCAGATTATAAAATTTTAATGTTCAGATAAGAACTTTCTGAAAGTTACAAATATGGTTAGCAGATAAGAACTGAAGAGATGGATTTGATTGCTGAAAGAGGGATTGCTGCGCATTACAGTGGGAAAGTTTTCGTGAATGGCTTAGTTGGACATGTTCTGCCTACTGGTAGAAGCTCCCGAGGGAAAATAGTTTGCCTCAACAATGCCAATGTTGCCCTCAGGGTATAATCTTCCTTTGCAGTATCATCTTTCCCAAAATTTTCCTCTTCGTGAGGTTTTCTATTAATGCTCTTATCTCTGACTGCATCCCTAATTCTATGTTACAAGTCCTCTTTTTCTTTCAGATTGGCTGGCTGAACGCAATTAGGGAATGGCAAGAGGAGTTTGTTGGGAATATGAGCTCTAGAGAATTTGTGGATACCATCACTGGGGATCTTTTAGGCAGTTGTGTCTTTGTATTTACATCAAAGGGAGAGGTAATAGAATTACCATCTATGTTATGTGAAAGGAAGCTCTGTTTATTGATGCTTATTTAGTTCTGTGACACTGCTACAGATTAAAAATCTGCCTAAAGGGGCAACTGTCATTGATTATGCATATATGATACACACTGATATCGGCAACAAAATGGTTGCTGCGAAGGTATTTTTCTCATGTTTGTCTGGTATAACGTGCTTTGTGAATTTGAGTCTAATCGTTATTTTTCTATTGCAGGTCAATGGTAATCTTGTATCTCCAACTCATGTGCTTTCAAATGCTGAAGTGGTGGAGATAATAACCTATAATGTTAGTTGATTTGAATCTTTCACTCCTCTTTACACATATTCTTTGGAATCAGAAGTTTATAGTACAGTCCACCTTTATTTTGGGCCCGTTTGGCATGGCTTTTGAAAAGCCAAAATGAGCTTTTAAAGTGTTTTCGATAGTTAGAAGAGTTTTTAGAGGAAGTTTGTCCATTGTGGTTTCCTCTAAAAGCACTTCTGGAATAAGAAGTGTTTTTAAAAATTAGTTTTCAAGCAAAAATTAAGGTGGCTTCCTCCAAAAACTCCACTATGCCAAACGGGTCCTCTATATATTATGTTTTGTATACTTGAGGAGACTAATATTGAGTTCCACTTTCCTTGTATATAAAGTAATGCATACTGTTACTTTCTTCTCATTTAGAATTACTACATAATATACCAGTAACTCCAACTACATTCTGGAAGTCAGTGGCTGTCCATTAATCATAAATTATAATGGCCAACAATGATATTTTGTCATCTTTCTGAAGTCCGAGTGTGCTTAATTATCTAATGGTCATCTAAACAAAGTAGATGTTATCTGATTGCATGCCATTGCCTACTGCTATTTCAGGGACTTGCTAGTAAATCAGCCTTCCAGAGACATAAGCAGTGGCTGCAACATGCAAAAACACATAGTGCCCGACACAAGATCATGAAAGTAAGTATTGTTGCAGAGTTAAACAGATACAAATTTATTGTTGGGAAACAAATTGCCTATTCACCATAGCACGTGAATTAAAGCAGCGAAAAAAACTAGTAAAAGAGAACACAAATAACGTGGATCGGCAAACTTGCTGATGACCACGGGTGAGGGAAATTATCCAATCAAAACTTCAAATACAAGGCAGTCCCCACTCAACATTTCCCGCACAAATCTAAAACACCCAACACAAGCATGCACCTTTTTTCTTCTCATCTTTTCTTTGGCTGCTGTGATACTCTCCTAATGATATGCATGCACCAATTTATAAGGAAACGACTTAATACAATGTGGAAACTTTCCTTCCTATGCTCGAACAGGTTGCACCTATCACAAATTGGTCACCTTTTATATGATGATGTTGGGCTTCACTTTAACCCTATCCCAAGCCTTTTTTTTTTCCTTTCATCATTACAAATAAATAAATACATTGAAGTCAACTAAACCTGACATTCATTAACCTGTCTTGCCTGAGTGCTTGTTTGGGCTCGCCGGTGGGTAAGCAGGGAGTGGCAAGATCTGATTTAGGATCAATCCGGTTTATTATTTAGACCGTGTAAATTCTCTAGAGAAGAGAACAGTTCAATTCTATCCAGTTTTGGTTATAAAAATTAATTGGTTTGCTTCGATTCCAGTTCAACCTGTTAGCGTCGTGGGACTTTGATTTTATATTCAAAGTTAAGTATGGAGGATGCAAAGTACTAACCAATCAAAAATTGTCATTTATTCATGAAGTGAAAAAAATTAAAAGCCGTGTACAGTCAGAAAATTGTAGAAAAGGCTGGAAATGGCCAGTCCTGACAGTGTCAGTTCCGTATCGGGAATTTTTCCCACTTGCAGGGCAAATGTTTATTTATTGTTGAGCTTCAGGAGGGAAAATATATTATGTTTGCTTCACTTCATAAAATCTAGATTTTACATCCTTTTCAGTTTTTAAGAGAGCAAGCTGCACTGTCAGAAACCGAAATAACCACTGATTCAGTGAAGGAATTTGCTGCTGAATCTGAAGAGGATAAGGAAATGGAAGAAGTTGTTGATTACTCTAAAGGGGCTAAACATACGTGGGAGAAAACTTTAGAGAATGTTATGAAAATATCATCTGCAGGGATGATTGGTGAAGATACTTTTCAATTCCACAATGGCAGCATTCAGATTCCCAAGGTGAATGGTAAACATAGCAAGCAAATGGAGCGCATGAGTTTGAAGGAGAATGGAGAGACCCTTTCTCAAGGAAATGGTGTTGCGAAGATGATTCTTGCTAATATTCCAATGTACAGAGAAGTATTCCCTGGGATAGAGAACTGGCAAGTTAGTAAGATTGCATCTTGGCACAACCTTGAACGTCACTCTATCCAGTGGTTCTGCGTAGTCTGCATAGACCGAAGAGGTAACTTTCTGCAGCTATGCTATCTGTCTTGGAATCTGGTTAGCATATTTTGGCGGATTATGTAGGGCACTAATGGATTTTTCCCATTTTATTCTGTTAAATTCTTGAAAGTCCTTGTCTTGTCCCAAATCAAGGAAAAGTTCATTTATGACGATGAAAGGATGAATTGACTGACCAAAAACTATAGTTGAATTGTTGATGTCGTGACTTGGTGGATCTTCATTCTGGACTGACAACCTGCGAGATCAGTTATTTCCTGGGACTGTTTAAAATATGTGTATCAATGTCTGACAGGCATGATGGCAGATGTCACTTCAGCGCTGGCCGCTATAGGAATCTCTATATGTTCTTGTGTGGTGAGTTGATTTATCAATAATTTTCTCCAATTTTTTAGCTATCAAATTCTTTAGCTTGAAACAGTTATTGCATCACCATGTCAACATTGACAGGCTGAGATTGATCGGGGTAAGGGAATGGGCGTCATGCTATTTCACGTGGAAGCAAGCCTGGATAGTTTGGTATGCTTTAGAACATAAATCTGCTACTTGATTCATTAGTGTGTTTAACATAGTATGCATCGTTTTTGTCCAGGTCAGAGCTTGTTCAAGGGTGGATAGAATTCTTGGTGTTTTGGGATGTTCTACGGGTTGCAGCTGGGCAAGCTCATTGGAGAACCAACAGTTTCTAGAACACTAGTTAATAGTCCAAAGTGTTGAGTAGTTCACTCAGCTACTGATGCTGGGAAAAAAATTGTAAAGAGAGAACTGATTTTCTTTTTCTTACTGGGAATTCAGTGGTTCGTTTATCTGAAACTCGTGTATAAAATTAATCAGAAGCCAATACGAGCCAGTGGAGTCGGGGAGCCTGGACTCCATTTATAAGGAAGAGAGAACTATTTTTAAGAGTGCAGTATACTTGTGAAGGCATTTGCAAAAAAACAAGAAACGTGTATTCACTCACTATTCATTCTAACCTCTTTTGGAGGCTCGAGTGTTTGGTGAGTGGTTAATTTCTTTCTGCTCCAGTGTTTCTTAATTTTGACACGAGGAAATTAGATTGATTCGGCTGCTTTCTCCTGGTGTATCATTTCAGACAATGAGACCGAGGTCAAGCCAAAGAACCAGGTGCGCGAAAACCACAACATGGCCGAGAGAGTATCCTCTGCCCGGATGAGTAGTTGATTTGTGTGTTGCAGCAAGTTCCACGCAAATATTCCATCTGTAAGTATTATGTAAGAAAATTTCATTATCTTAGGAAGTTGAAAACAAGACTAAGATTGAAGGACCATTCTATATGTTCATAAAAGTTGACATATTTATTTACACCTATGTGAGTTGGCAAATATTGGTACGTTGATCTTGACAACTCCTTTTTCCAAATAACTCTCAAATTTTTGACACGGGGTGTCAAACAAGGTGTAATCTTTGTGTATACAAGTAGTTTAATCCAAGATTGAAACGGAATCACATGTCGAAGATAAAACAAAATTTGTTCATACACCATCCACTTTTGAATTAATATTTTACGATAAGCACATGACAAGTCAAATATTGGAAAAACTTCTTAAAAGTTTTTGCTTACATTCATAAACCTCTAAGGATCCAAAAATTGTTTCCTCTAGCTTCTCATAATAAAAGTAAAAAATTAAAGATGCTAATCTGTTCAGTTCTTGTCTAGAGTAATAATTTTTCTCACAATTCTTGCAGTCAATATTCTCAGATCCCTTGTCTAATCTTTGAGGGCCTGCTTGAGAGTTTTATTTTCATTGGTTTTGACAGATTTTTGATAGTACCGTTTATAAGAGAATGGAAGAACCGGTGCTTGTTGGATTTTTTGGGTACCGATTTTAGATGATTTAAAAATTACCCAAAATGGTGTAGTGTAATTCTAACGAGTTCTCTCAATCGACCAAATCTGTGATTTTTGACCAATTCTCAAAATTTCTTCTACTTTACCCTTGATAAAATAATTATTTCCAACAAACATATTTTGTTTAATACTAACTTTTAAATATAAATATACTAACTAAAAAAATTATATTATAATTAAAAAATTCTTTATAAGTAAAATATTACTTGCATGATAAAAAAATTATTTTTTGCATAAAAATCTAAGTAATAAGACAAAAAATCACTTATAAAATATAAAAAGTTACTTGTAAGTAAAAAAACTATGTGTAAAACTTATTTAAAAGTACAAATTAACTTATAATTATTAATTATAAAGTTTATATATAATTAAGAAATACTAATATGAGATTTTAAGTAAATATATAACTTTTATTAAACTTGCATGTAAAAAAATTACATATAAGTAAAAGATCACTTATAAGTAAAAAAAATTCATACAAAAAATCATGAACTCGAATTTTTGCTAAGGAGCATATATTTAACTTTTTATTTTTAAAAAACTTTCATAACCGATGAATAATAAACTCTCAAACATAAGTTGGACGTTTTAAAAAATCACTCATAATCGGTCTGCTCATAAATGCTCAGAATCGATACGTTAAAAAACGCTCATAACCAATATTTCAGAACTCCCAAGCATGTCCTAAGTCGTGCACAACTTCTCTTTTTAGTTGATCTTATGTATTTCACACTCATTTTGGCTATTAAAAATTTTCTAGAAGGATCTTTCACATATATCTTCATTATTTGATTTCACTCGAGGGTGGGTCACCAGAATATTAAATTTAGAGGGTTCTGATATATTGTTTAGTTAATTACCGTTATAATTGATTTTTAGGTGAATTAAATTTTCCTAATTTGGTCTGTGCAAATTGTTGTTGCATCATCATCCATCAATAAATAAGAATACTTTTCTTTCCAGTCTTCCAGATACAGATGTGCTCTAGAATTAATAGCAGAATTTCTTATCTTTTCAATTTTTTTCTATTTTGACTAGGTTTTATCTCGTAGAAATAAGTTAAGTCTTTGTTTGACAAATTTATAAATCAAGTTTTAAAGATGAATAGCAGTGGTTATGAATGTACATTTGAAATTAAAATTTGATTTTGATTGAATTTATAAATTGTGTCCAAATAAATATTGAAAAAAAAAAAAAAAAGGGTATGTACTTGTTTCAACTGACCTAATTGATAATTTTACACAAGTCATAAGGTTTGTTGAAATTGAAATACGCTAGGCATTGTTAGGTGTGAATCTGAAAATTAACATAAAAATACTGTTCACAAGCTTGACCATTGAAGATTGAAAAATAAGTGATAGATTGAGTTCTAATGCTTAATCTATCATAATTTTGGTTTATTTGTGTCAGAGTGCATATATTTGGATCAATGCTCTAAAAAGTGCGTCTAGACGTGAAGCTCGATCTTACAGTTTAGTCACATTTTATGTTTTTTTAGAAATTGGGTTGGAGCGAATCGCTTTAAAGTATTTATTGGTAAAGTCCGTCTATGAAATAGGTAGACATTTTTATATTTGAGTCACATGCGTACCGTGTCAATGTTCATACAAGTGTTCGTCAACCTCAGCAAATATAGCAAATATGTACCGTGATAAGTTTTTTTTAGATCTAATTGAGCTGGAATTTCTTGTATATTCATAAGCTTTAGTACATTTGTCAAATTTAGGGCTTGTTTGATACATATTTTTTAAAGAATTATTCTTATTGTACATAATTTTTTACCTAATTGGTTACCGAATTGACAAGTGGTGGTCCCCTATTATGAGTCAGGCGCTCCCCAATAGGTGGTCGCCACTTGTCAATTCGATAATATATTAGGTAAAAAATTATGTACTTGTAGCGTAGTTGTTTTTTAAGCGTAGTTGTTTTTTAAAATCATTCTCACGCCATTCATTCTATAAGATTCGAAATCTTTTCCCACTTTTAATAAAAATATATTTTGCGTTATGTCAATTAGAGGCTACATATTTGAAGTCTTACTTACTTCCTAGTCAATTGTTGTGGATATGATATGTCCCTGACTTTATGATACAATGAGCTTCCACGGTTTTCATAAATATTAATCAATTTCTAAATAGTGATTACAGATATTAAACAATTATTATTTAAAAAAAAAAAAAAAGATTCTCCTAGGATACAATTTTAAGACCTCGAACTTTTAGTGCTTAAATTATCCACAACTTGTATTTATGGGTCCCATACACCCATCTACCCTATGGTTCTAGAAACTAAATTGAATGAAGAAAATTGCACCAACTAGGCTTCAACTCATAACTCTCAAAGCAATTTCGTCACATCATATTCATCTCTTAAAATTCGTAGCCTCGATAACTTTTAATAGATGCTTTTTAAAAATAGCAAGTCTCCTAGAATTGATTTGAAAATCGACGAAAGAAAAACTGCGTAAAACAAATATAAGATGTCATTTCTATAATTTATGGGAAAAGCATGTAACATATCTGTGGCATGATCAACTATCTTGAAACGTACGTCTCTAATTGTTTCAAATATGAATGATTAGTATCATTCAAATAAGACTAAAGAAATAAAACCAAACTGATTCAAGCCAATCCGATTAGGCTTTGATTATGAAAGTCAATTCAAAGAAGCTAATGGTAGCCTCTAACCCTAGCCTTAGTTAATTAATTAGTTAAGCGATTAATCCTCATTAGGAGATAAACATCATTGTACCATTCCTTCCTTGGTCCCCATGGAAGACCAAGTTTTACTTGAAATCCCTTTGACAGCTAGCAAACACAAGTGAATTCAACCTACACGTGAGTGGTGTATTGTATGTTAAGTTGTGAAATTTAATTATTGTCACTGTGTAGAGTTCCTAAACCGAAATTCCATTAAAGATAGTTGAGAAATTTTGCGCTTGTAATTTTGATATTACCCTAATTTGTCTAAAAATAAGGAGCTTCATTAGGATTTTGATTATCATAAAAAGAGAGGTTAGAGAATAGTGTGTAAACTTTTCTCTTGCAAAGTTACTTTTATCATAATGAATTAACGCAACAGCGTAAGAGGATGTTGTCTCATATTGATATGAATATATACAAATCTTACATGTTCTTATGCGTCATATTCTCTCTTTAAAGTTTTATTGTTTTCGATTGGATAGAATTATGATTTTCGATTCTCAACATTGTAGGTGTAATCCAAATGAATGTTGTTTAGCTTAAACTTTAGACGGTGTAATCTCGTGATGTTGAATTAGGCAAAGAATTAACATCTAAGTTTTGACGTCATTTATTTATGAACGTTATCGAAAATTCAAATCAGACGAGAATATAAATTCAAGATTCGATACTACTTTGAAAATTAGCAAGGGATCGAATTGAGAAGCTAAATAATGAAAAAATGGAAGGTCGAAAATTGAGGTAGTCGCGATATTAGGTTATGGACTTTGCTAATTTTTTCAAAGGAGACGTGATAATACCAATACCGCAATAGTTGACTAGGATGTGATTTTGAAAGTCAATTCAGAGAATCTAACGACTAACGGGTAGCCCCTAACCTAGTCTTCAACAAGGAGATAAAACCTTTGCTTGGCCTCCGCGGAATACCAATATTGAACAGCTAGCAAAAGAGTTGCCAATATTTAAAACTTTAAGTCTGATTCATTGGCGGAGTTTTTCATGGGAGTAAGAAAATATTTTCCTACTT
>CAIGRH010069859.1:0-11659 GCA_903798295.1 Fraxinus nigra
ATTTTCGGAATGTACTCATGGGCTAAAATTCAACATCCGAACTGAAAGTTGTGCACATTTTCATCCACACTGCTCGTTCGCTACTTGAACCGAGTTGATCCATTTGGTTTCTTCTTCTGAACACAATATGAAACGTGTTCCTTGACTTGTTAACTTCGACACTTCGTCCACCATAACTTGAGAAAGCAATCACACCGTCTCTTTCACCCGCTTTGCCCTCGAACGTGTCATCGAACCTCCTTCGATAATCAATGGGTCTTTCCCGGGACTTGATTTTAACGTGCTCGACTCCATGCTCACATCAGAAGGGGTTAAATACATCAATGACCACCCGACTTTATACTTAGTGTCAACATGACTACCCAATTTGAATACATTGTACCAATATGATAATGGCAACAATACCAACTAAATAACTTACATCCAATCTATCGGAAGACAAAATTAAAGGCCTAATTTCCACCATTCGCTACCACATTATAACAAAACCAAAAAATAAACTCAAAACTAACCTTTTAGATACAAAAACATTCTTTTGTCTCTACAATTCCAAGATGCGTTGTTTGTATGCATTCCTGAATTAGCAAATCATGTATTATCTCCTATCCTAATTCTCTATCCATTTTTCGTATATTACATAGGAACAATTTCAACATTTTTACCGATAACTCAAAAATAACTAACAAAGAGGGGGTGAATTGGGTTTTAAAACTTTTTCTAAGAAATAATCTAAACTCAAGCAAGTAAAGACTAAATAGATTAATTCAAATAATAAACGAAAATATAAAAACGATAAGTAAAAAAGGAAGAAATTATGTAAATGATATAATTGTGAAAGTTCGATCCAAAGAAATGATCTATTACAAACAAGAAGTATCAATCATTATACAATATTGACATTTATAGGATCTCATATGACTCACACGATGACTTATAACAAGAAGTGATCCTTATAGTGTTAGATAGAAAACTTTGATATATATGATAATTAGAAATTTAATTCAATCAATCAAAGTTTTATAATAAATGCAATGTAAGTTCAAAAATATTTTCAAAATATACATCTCATTTAATGAATTAAGTACCAAAAAAGAAATAGTAACTTTGATAAATATATGATATTGCAAATTTGATTCAATCAATCAAAATTTTCAATATGAAGAAGTTAAAGAAATATATGTAATGCAAGTTTAAAAATCTTCTTCAAAATATGTCTCTTTTATGAGTAATAGAAATAGTTAGACACAAAAAGAGAGATAAGGATTTTTGATGAAGATGATGATTAAAGAGTTTGAATCAATTAAATTTTGATATGAAGAAATAAATGCAAATATAGACTTAAAGAAATCTCTCAAAAGATATCTCATTTTGATACTTTTGAAAATTGTTGTAATGAATAAAAGTAGAGGTATTTATATAGTTCAAAACGTAAAAAAATATCTGAGTTCGGATGACTCGTCCGATTGATCGCATTTTGTTCAGATAGCCAATATAGTCTTTGTATAGTAAAAATCAGATGTCAAAACGGTCAAATTTTGGACAGTTGAAAACTTTCGGTTGATTGTCTCTTTTAGTTGGTCGACCGCCTGGCAATTTTTATCTTTTTACGTTTTGGTTTTGTTTGATTCGATTCGATTGTTTTGAAGGGTATGGACTTTTAGAAAGTATTTTTAATTAACTTTTCAAGATAAAAACTATTTTTCAAGTTCAAATATCAATTTAAAAGTCATTTTTATATTTGATCAAAATATTACATTAAAATGACTTTTAATTCATAAAATTGTTTTTAATTTATACAAAGATTTTACGTTTAAGCATTCATTGCCAAATATTAAGGTGTTAGTAGCATTACACTTTATTTAAGAAATCAAGTCTTTGATCTTACTTTGAAATTGGGTTCTTAAGTTCTTGAATGTATAACTTCGATCTTAACCTCCTTCATGAGTTCAATTTATGATAATAATTTTTGATCTTTTGACGACCATCGATCAAATTTTCATTGTATGCTTTGAAAAATTATAATCATTTAAATTTAACTTGTTAGTAAACAAGATTAACTTGTTTGATATAATCAAGATTTTAAGGTTATAATCAACCACATGTCAACATTTACGCATTACGTGAAAATTGGAAGTAGGTGAGATGAAACCTTGAACGTTTTATTGATTTTGGCCTTCACAAGACAATTGAACAAAGAAGTAAAAAAGTAAAAAAAAAAAATAGCGACGACAGAGTTGTAGTACGCAAAGTTTGGTTGATCTAGGGGGCTTTTGCACCAAAATGAAAGCTTGAAAAGGTATTGTGCAATGAATTAACATATTTGTACAATTATGCTTGACAATTATGGTTGACAACCTTGATGATATCAAAATTCGATCCATTAATTTTAAAAACAGCTTTTAAATAGATGAATATGATGTTGTTAAGTATGAATTGTCAATCAAGATTGTCAAATAAAATTGTACAAGTAACATGATTGTTGTGCAAAACCCCTAAACGTTAAGAAGGTATTTTGCCAATTACCTAAAAAATTGTTTACTTTACAAGATCAAACATGCAAGCGGAATGTATTTGCACAATTCAGAGAACTTAATTAATCATAAAAACATTTCTCTCTCTGTTTTTTTTTTAATGAAAAGGTGAGTTTTTGAACTCACCTATGTACAGAGGGGTCTAAATGTTTAGCATTTGTTTGGTGGGGATTAGAATTAAAATTTTAATTTAAATTATATATAGTCAACAATTGATTTTAATCATATATTTAATGGAATTCACAACTTTTCAATCACACAATATTTCATCATGTTTTATCAAAATCTATCAAAAATCAGTTTTTAACCTCATCAAACATGGACTTAATTAGTGTGTAATTGTGAAATTTCGTTGTCATTGATAGGATATTGGGATCATGGGATAGTGTTTGAAATCGCTTGCAACTTGTTCTGATAATAATGGTTGAACTAATGAGTGAGTTGCATTAAATAAATCCCATGTCACAGTGACTACTTAACCACGTGGATATTATTTTATTTTATTAAAATTTTACTCCTACAAAAATGAGTGGTTGATAAATGGATTGTTCTTGTGAATTCTATGAAATATGTAATTAAATTTAAAGTAGAATTTTTTTTGGGGGGGAGGGGGGGCGAGGGGGATGAAATCCAAAAAACAACTTAAACTTGCTATATTAGAACAATTAACGTTCTCGAGAATTTTTCTGAAAAATTTATTCAACCACCTTGCTGATGCCCACTGACAGATCCATCACCCAACGAGCACCAGCAACCTCGAGTGCTGGATCCGCGGGGATTAATTTTTTTGGGTGCTAATGAATATATTTATTCAATAATATATCTTGTAATTTTTTTTTGCTTGTAATTTAGTTGGTTGGTGCCCCCCTTTATGTATTAGAAGTACTGAGATCGAATCTCAGTGAAAGCAATTTTTTGTGCAGTTATTTAAGTTCAACCTTTTTTTCTTTTACCATTTTGAAGTATAGTTATTAAAACTAATGCAATTGGGAGGAGTGTGCTCTCCTTTGGATAATGGAAAGCTTGATTATTATGGCATTTGCAGAATTTTAACATTAAATATAAAAGAATCATATATGTTCAGTTTTTGTAGTTTTAATGCAATTTGAAAGATTCGAAAATGTGCTCCCCTTTTGAATTATTCAAGACTTGACCACTATAACATTTGATGAATGTTAACATTAAATATAACAGAAGTATATATGTTCAGTTTTGAGAAACGCAAGTTTGACCCTAACAACACCTAGAGGGGGGTGCATAGGTGTATAATGCGGAATTTAAAACTATTACGAATTAAAGAGTAACAAGTAGTTAAAATGTGAATCTATTGAAGAAGATAATTGCTGAACACATTTCTATCGATTGATCTTATTCTATATATAATTACATAGGATTGCCAAAAGAATAATCTAGAAGTTACAGCTGTTGAATGGTTCCTTTATTTATGGATCATGTTGGAATCTTTCTCCAACAGAATGGTGGTCCAATAACAGCAAGAGAAGACGGTTATGACAGCAAGGAGAGAGGCTGCTGAGTTACTGATGAGTTGGACTGAAGCTGAGGATGATGTGGTGCTGATGAAGCAGATGTTAATTCTCAACACCCCCTTCAAGCTAGATGCTGCATAGGTGACTCCAAGCTTGTTCTTTAAGAAGAGAAACCTTGAATGGTTCAGTCCTTTAGTCAATAAGTCAGCAATTTGATCAGAGGTAGGTATGTATTTCACTTCAAGCTTTCTTGCTAGAACCTTGTCTCTAATGAAGTGAATATCTAGTTCTATATGTTTTGTTCTAGCGTGATAAACTAGATTAGTAGCAAGTGCTTCCGCACTCATGTTATCACACCACAGAGACGGAGTTCCATCTAATGGAAGTTTAAGTTCCTGAAACAATGATTGAACCAATGCAACTTCTAAAGCAGTTGAAGCGAGTGCCCTGTACTCAGATTCAGCGCTTGAACGAGCCACTACATGCTATTTTCTTTAGGACCAAGATATCAGATTATTTCCCAAATAGATGCAATAACCTATTGTTGATCTTCTATCATCTGGACAGGAGGCCCAATCTGCGTCTGAGTAGCCATTTAGATTCAATATGTCACTTCTTTGGATCCATAGACCATGATTTATAGTGCCCTTGAGGTATCTTAGTACCCTTTTTACGGCCTGTCGGTGACTGGAAGTTGGACATTGCAGAAACTAGCTCAGTTTGTTGACAGTGAATGTTATGTCTGACCTTGTATGTGAAAGATATTTCAAAGCCCCACCGCACTTCTGTAAATTGATGGTTCAGTCAACGCTTCACCATCAGTTTTGGAGACAGTTTTGCCTGCTGGAATAGGTGTAAGACAAGGTTTTTAATTTTCTAGTTTGAATCTTTTAAGTAGATCAATGATATATCTTGATTGAGTGAGGTGAATTCCAGAGTCATGCCACACTACTTCAATTCCAAGAAAGTGATGTAACTTTTCCATATCCTTTAGAGCAAACTTTTTGTTGAGTGAACTTATGAAGCCTTGCACTAGTTCTTTATCATTGCCTGTTATAACAATATTATCAACGTAGATGAGTGCAAAGATCACATGTCTATCTATCTTAAAATAGAAGAGAGATGTATCAGCCACAGATTTCCTAAATTTCCAACTTAAGAATGTACCTTTAGTTTATCATACCAGGCCCTGGGAGCCTGTTTCAATCCATAGAGGGCTTTCTCTAGTTTGCACACATGATTGGGCTTTGATTTATCTACAAAGCCTTCAGGCTGATTCATGTAGACAGTTTCTTCAAGCTCTCCATTAAGAAAGGCATTGTTAATATCAACCTATTTGATGATCCATTCTTTTGTAACAGCCAAAGTAAGTATGATCGTTAGGGTAGATGGTTTGATCACTAGGCCGAAGGTCTCATAGTAGTTAACTCTAGGAGTTTGATGGAAGCCATTTGCCACTAACCTAGCTTTGAACCTCTGAACTGATCCATCAGTATTGTGCTTGATCCTGAAGACCCATTTGTTCCCAACTATGTTGGGAGTTGGTAATGGAGGTACAAGCTTCTAGGTTTTTGTCTTTATCAAGGCATTGAATTCTTCTTCCATGGCCTTTTTCCAATTTACATTCATCATTGATTCTCTTACATTTCTGGGTTCAGATGGGTTCAGATCTTTTTCATTTGATTTTGCTAAGTAAAACTTTGGCTTAAATATTCATGCCTTACCTCTAGTAACCATAAGGTGTTGATTTTGAATTCTTGACCTTTCTTCAATTTGATTTTCTCCTTCCTACTGAATTTCCGTATCTCACAGCATATCAATTGCTGGTTCTGCAGATTCTGGGTCAAGATTTACATCAATCTCAATTCTGTCACTCTTACTAGGACTATTATCATGAGAATCATTTTCTTGTTGATTGTTACTTGAGTCAGATAGTAGATGAGACTGGACAAGGGCTGCTTCAGTCTGAGCTGTATCAGTAGGACTTGGAATGATGATAGATTTGTATGAATCAGATGGAAGATAAGTATAACGAACAATTATTTCAGGTGATTCAGATTGAGTTTGATTTTTGACATTGAACGAGGACTCAAATGGAAACTCGAGCTCATTAAAAATGACATGTCTTGAAATGTACAACTTACCCGAAGAGTTTAGGCATTTGTAACCTTTGTAAGCATCACTGTAACCAAGAAAGATGAACTTTGTTGAGTGAAAACTGAATTTGTGCCTCTGGTATGGTCTCAAGCAAGGATATCAGGCACATCCAAAAGTTTTTAGTGCTCTATAGTTAGGTTTTCTTTTGTACAAAGTTTGAAAGGGAGATTGCAATTTAAGCGTAGGTGTAGGCAGTCTGTTTATAAGGTATGTGGCTATATGAAATGAATCCCATCAGTATTTTAAAGGTAGCTGAGCCTAAGCCAATAATGTTAAGACCATCTCAGTTATGTGTCTATGTTTTCTCTCTATTCTGCCATTTTGTGCTGAGGTATAGGGGCATGGATGTCGAAATTCTATTCCCTCTAGTATCAAGAAGTTTGAAAAAGATCTGTATTCTTTCCACCCCAATCAGCCCGCAGGGCCTTTATTTTGTGGTTTAGTTTGTTCTCAACGAGTTTTTTAAACTGGCTGAATATCTTTAGTGCTTCTGATTTCAGTTTCAGAGGGTAAATCTAAGTAAATCTGCTGTAATCATCTAAGAAGGTAATGTAGTATTTAAATCCTGAAGTTGACAATACAGGTGCAGGTCCCCATATGTCAGTATATACCAGTTCTAGAGGTGTTTTAGCATGTGATGAGGATAGAGAGAATGGCAACAGATGAGACTTGCCAAGTTGACATGTATCGCAGAAAGATTTTGTGGCATTTTCTTCAATTTTCAAGTTACAAACCTTAAACACTTGGTTAATCACTTGGCTAGATGGATGACCAAGTCTTTTGTGCCATACATCAACACTCAAAGACTTTTGACTCGAATTGACAAGAAGACTAACAGAGGACTCTTGACTAGGATTGACTAAAGATTCTTGACTGATAGGAGTAGGGGAGATGTTGCAGTGGAATTTATTTGAAAAACTTGATTGATAAGGAGGCTGCCTGATGATTTGATCAGGGAACTCCATTTGATACAGCCCATCCTTAAGTCTCCATTGTAGCAACACCTCCTTCGTTGACAGATCCTTAACAAAACAACAAGAATTGTGAATTCCATGAAAACATTATTGTCTGAAGTGAGTTGTGATACACTAATGAGATTCTTTTTTATTTCAGGCACATGTAGTGATTTGTTCAATGCTAGTGTTTTATTATTCATAGTAGAAACATGTGTGGTTCCAAAATGTGAAATATTCAACTTACTTCCATTTCCCACTATAACTTTCTCCTTACCAGTATACTCACTTGTTGAGGCAATATTTCCTTTTTCAGATGTAATATGATTGCTGGCACCTGTATCTACGAACCATGCTAGGTCATTGACTGTGTTGTGAGTGGCTATGAATACTGCAGGTGGGGAATTGTAGTTGATCCTCTGATTTGGTGAAGTGCCAAAATATCTCTCATCATATCTAAAGTTGCAAATGTTTGCCTTGTGTCCAATTTTTCCACATACTTGGCAAACTGGTATATTCCCTCCGAAAGAGTTTGCTCTTCTACTTCTACCTCTTTTTCCACTTCTGTAGTTTGTGAATCTTCCTCCAATATTTGGCCTGTTGGATCTGAAGTGATTGTGACCAAAACCGGATCTCTGAGTGATGTTTGGTCAAGGTTTAATCCTGCCATTTCATTCCCGATTGAATTGAGATGTTCCAATCTACTTTCATATGTCATCAATGTTGATTGAAGTTCTTCCCAAGAGATGTTATCCATGTTGTTTAGTTGAACAACAATTGGCGTATAGTCCTCATCTAATCCCGCTAATACTTGGGTGATTAGATCTGTATGAGTGATGGTTTTACTAGCAATTTCCAGATTATTAGAGAGTTTTTTTCCACTTTGTTCAGGTACTGGTCTATGCTAGAATTTCCTTTCCTACATTTCTAAAGTTCACCAGTAAGGAAGATTATCCTTGATATGTTTTGGACTCCATAGCTTTCTTCAATGGAAGTCCATAGTACATGCGAGTTGACTGCACCCATCACCCTCATTGCTATGTCTGAAGTTATGGAGGAGTAAAGCCATCCCATCAACAGCTGATCTGTTGACATCTATTGGCAGAACTCTGGATTCTTCACCATTTCGACACTAGTTCCAGCTTCACTAGTGATTTGAGTACTGGTAAACTCTTGAGGACACACCTTTGTCCCAAGGATATAGCCCTCCAAATTATGCCCTCTGATTATTGGCAAAATCATGTTTTTCCACAGTAGATAGTTGTTCTTATCTAGCTTTACAAACATAGTTTGAGTTAGATTTATCCCAAACGGTGAGAGCTGATTGTTTCCAATGATTTGTGCTACACTGCTGCTGGAGAAGGATGCTGGTGCCGCTACTGGATCAGCATTTTGGGGTATGTTGCTGGCATTTGCCATGGTTGCTATAATACCAAGTTAAAATGCGAATCTATTGAAGAAGATAATTGCTGAACATATTTCTATCGATTAATCTTATTGTATATATAATTACATAGCATTGCCAAAAGAATAATCTAGAAGTTACATCTGTTGATTCGTTCCTTTATTTATGGATCATGTTGGAGTCTTTCTCCAACAGAATGGTGGTCTAATAATAGCAAGAGAAGACAGTTATGAAAGCAATAAGAGAGGTTGCTGAGTTACTGATGAGTTAGAATGAAGCTGATGATGATGATGTGGTGCTGATGAAGCAGATGTTAATTCTCAACAAAAGTCACTTTTAATTCTTATCTAGATGATTAATCAAGCAAGTCAGTTTAGTCCTAAATTTGAATACTGTAGTTTGTATAATCAATTAAAATAATGAAAGCAGTAAACAACACCAGAATGATCACGGAGAAACCCAATTGGGAAAAACTCCGAGCACTTTGTCAGTCAATCCACTATAAACGAATATAACAACTTACAGTCTACTAGACTAGACGACCCGTACCATCTGATTTCTTAACTGCACTTCTAACAGCTCTACCTTGATCCCGTGCTCCCTTACACCAATCCTTAGCTACGTTGCCAAAACTATCCGTGGAATATACTCTCTTGCAGCACTCTAAGCCTTGTGAATTCGTTTATCACCAGTGGATCACAAAGAATGACCCATTCTTCACAAACAGGAACTCCTGTCAATTTCCTTCGATCTTTAGAACTCTCACTAGATGAATAGGAAGTAAAGGTTTGGTATTTGGATTATGCTCTCAATGTTTTTCTCACTTTGAACTCGTGAAATTAAAAATCTTTGGACAGCACTGTCGCTCCAGCGAAGGAGGGGCGACGGTCTAGCGACGATGTTTATGCTTTTGTAGCTCAAGTCAACCCTTGTCGACAGTCCAACAAAAATTCGCGCCGCTTTTCTTCTTGTTCCAAACTCAAAACCTTAGACCTACTAATTAACTTTTGAACAAATTGTAGATTACTCCTTGAACTTTTACATCCTATCAAATTAAGTCATTTTAACCACAGAATTTACCAATTACAAAATCAACTAAAACCTAACAAACTCCCTATTTGGCATTCTGTGACAAAACACTAATCTAAGTCAAGGCAATAATCAAATGAAAGTTACAGACTCAGAAATACTGACCAACCTACAACTACAAACTGTTTTGAAGGAATTCTACAGTACATGTTTCCTGAAATAAACAACTCAAATACCAGTGTAAAATGTATGAAAAATAGGATCAATGATAATCACAGTTTAAACAATTCAATTGCAAGTGTCATTTAAGCAATTGTAACTTACAAAGAATATTTTTCGGTTTTACATCACAAGCTAAACTAAGACATAGTATCAATACAACCTAACATACCAAAATGAAACATTGACACTATCAAAACATCAAAAACTTTTTAGCGAACTGAAATTAAACAAATATGCATGTACCCCCCCTAACTGCAAATTCTCAAAAGTTTTTTTTTATCTTAAGTGCAGGCTCTTTTCCATTAAATGACAACATGACCCCTATAATGAGCTTTAGGTCGGTTAATCTAAGTTAGTTGATCATAGACACCCGGTTATGAGAAACCTCGCATGCTTAATTACTCACATCAAGTAGGCTTCGAAAAGTAGCATTAAGTTATTGAGCCCCTTTTTTTCCGACATAAATTGATTCTTGCAAGGATAATATCAAGTTTAGGTCTAATTAAAAAGGTCAATTCATATTCAAAGTCACTCTACTAATATGTGACTGTCATTCCAAATCTCACACGCACGGTAATCAAGATCATAGTGTGTACAGTGCAAATGGAATATGAAGATACTATATGATATACTCTATAAGCATCCTAAGCTAGCAATGGAAAGTATGTTACAGCTCACTAAATAACATCATTCTTGATTACAACCAACAAAATCAAGTGTATTGTATATCATACTTAAAACAGTTTCCAAATCAACAAAATCAAAACCATTTGCTCTCGTTTCCTCCTTTTTTTAAACTTTCATCCAAAGCAATAATTAAAAAAATTGTTTATTTTTCGTATAAAAACATGAGTGTATCAAGCACACAAAACATAAAAAAAAGTCAAACAAAATACCAGAACATAAAATAAAATGCATGAAAATAGGTAAATAAGTATGATGCATGCATAACACAATGTCACACAATAGTAAAATACCAGCATGCATCAAATATACTCAATCAATGAGGTACACAAATACGAATAGCTGTTCTAAGATATTCAAACCGAAGACCATCCAACGGCTTAGTAAATAAATCAGTTAATTAGTTCTCAGTAGAAATATGTTCAAAGTTTACAATTTGAGTTTCGACAAGCTTTCGAAAAAAATGATGTCTGATGTCAATATGTTTAGTTCGAGAGTGTTGAACATGATTTTTAGAAAATATAAATGGTGCTGGTGTTATCACAAAACATAGTCGTAGTACCCTGTTCAATCTCATAATCACTCAACATCTACTTCATCCAAAGCAGTTGAGTGCAACANTGGTAAATAGGTCGGCTAATTGATTTTCTGTATAGATGTGCTCAAGAGTTACAACTCGGGTCTCTACAAGTTCTTGAGAAAATGTTGTCGCATATCATTACGTTTTGGTTCGAGAGTGTTGAACATGATTTTTAGAAAATATAAATGGTGCTGGTGTTATCACAAAACATAGTCGTAGTACCCTGTTCAATCTCATAATCACTCAACATCTACTTCATCCAAAGCAGTTGAGTGCAACAACTTTCTACCGCGATGTACTCGACCTCGGCTGTAGATAATGAGATAGAATTTTGTTTCTTACTCATCCACGCAACAAGGTTAGCACCAACATAAAAACAACCACTAGAAGTACTCTTTCTATCATCGGCATTACCAGCCCGATCGACATCGAAATAACCAGCAAGATCAAGATTAGAGTCCCTAGAGTACAGGATCCCATAATCAACAGTACCATTGACATATCTAATAATACGTCACACGGTGCTCAGGTGTGATTCTTTAGGATCAACCTGAAAACGCGCACAGACCCCTACACTAAATGCTTTGTCAGGTGTACTAGCAGTGAGGTAA
>CAIGRH010069862.1:0-10525 GCA_903798295.1 Fraxinus nigra
AATATTCGTTGGATTATTGGATCAGATAATTTTCTTATCTGATCGGATCTAGGCAGATCCGATCCATATCTGATTCATTTACATCGCTAATTTCACTATTGTCATTATCTTGTGATCCGAATTACATAACTGGGAATGAAAGTGCACAAGAATGGAAATGTCCGATTCTTTTGCTGCAATTTACCCAAATAAAAAAAGGATACATTGTTACTATTTTGAAAGCCCACAAACAGAGTGCACACAATTGAGTGGGGGATGTTTAGGGGAGGTTGATTGTAGATTAATATTTTAAGATAGACTCATTATATTTTGAAAGCACACAAAACACTCGCACTCATTTCATTTCATAAAATGTCAAACATTCGTGCAACAAAGAAATAAAAAGTTGGGATTAATGATTTCTGTACTTTTCACGCATGCACACACGGACGCAAGAAAATAAGGAGATCAAAACACAATAATTTGTTTCATACAAAGTGTAATAATTTGCCGAACTTATAAAATCATAATTGATTAGGGGCATGGTTACTATATAATACTAATTAATAGGTGTTATGATTAAAAGATGGTTCTAAGGTTTATTGTCTTGTAGCTAGAAATTATAATCACTATATAATATATTAAATATTGTAACAAATATTTCGACTCATAAGGTATTAATTAATAAAATAAATAAAAAATAAAGATCTTTCCTTATCCGGTTTAAATGTCCAAGTAGTTTGTCAAGGAAGACTGGAACATTAGTGTTTCTATATATTGAAACGTTAATTCTGTTTAAATGCCTTATTTACTACAAATTGTGTATAGTAAAAGAACTGGTTCTATAGTATATATAGTACATAGAACATTAAATCCATTTAAAACATGGGACAATTAGTTGTAAAGGTATAGGGGAATAATGAAATTTCATATATGATCTTACAAGGCCCACATGACTAGGAAATATCATAAGAAAGTTGAGACAATAACTCATCAGATATCAATATTCATCCTAGATCCACTCGACAACTGATGAGTAGTAATTACTATAAAGTTTCTTCCTTGAAAAAGTGCTGCTCTTGGTCTCTCTTTCACACGTTAAGGTGTAAAAGCGTGACTTGTCATCCAAACTCGAGAGCACTCAACATTCACCATCGCGTTTCACTCAAGCTTCAACGTGACTCAAAATGGGCTGCTCGTACAGGCCAGCTATATTTGACCCAAAAGTCTAGCTAGCACCGACCCAATGCACTCTCGATTTTCTAGTATGCCCCGCTTGGCTGAGAAGGAGATTGCTCAGTTGCCCCAGAAGGGCCATACTTTGGCAAAACTCAATTTATACCAGTGCCATCATACTTTGGCAAAACTCGATTTATACCAGTGCCAAGTACATAGGTTAATATTCATGTATTACTCATTGATGATCCTCTCATGGGATCATGGCCCTTTCTTGTTGACATTGTTATAACCTATGATAAGGGTAAAATGGAAAAGTGTGACTATCAATTTTACTATAGTTGTTGGGAGTTGAGATCTGCTATCTATTTATATTGTCCAATTTGTTGTTCGCCTAATTACAAATTAACACATCATGGAAAATTAAAATTGATGTTAAGGTTAGAAAATAAAAATTGACGACAACTTTTATTTTCCATTTGTATTAATTTGCAATTTAGTGGACAGCAAAAATGGATAGCATATTTCAACTCAGTTGTTGGATTGTGTCCATATGGTATAATTTTGTTATAATAAAATGACAATTTTAAAGTAAATAATTTTTTATTTATTTATTGTTATTGCATTTTATTTAATATTGAGTATGTGAAAGTGTTAATGTGTACTTGTGATAATATAAGTTAGGTACTTACGTTGAGAAAGCACAATGTAACATAACTTATATTTTGATCATGAATAAAATTGTTCATAATCAATGTATAAAGGTTGACACCTTGCATCGAAAGATTGCACTTTTGACTATTTTACCACTTGAGTTCGTGATTTGTCCTTAATGCAGAAATAACTTAATGATTTTACTAGTACAATTGGAATGTATTGAATAGATCACGTTTCAAGTTAACTTTATTGTATGATCATGCAGAGATTTAAATTATACTTGATCACCCGATAGTTCATCTAAATCCTTTGACACATCTGTCCATATATTGTCATGAGTTTTATGGATTTTTGATTTACCAATGAATGATATCAATTTGTTTGATCAAATATCTCAATGAGTTGGAAACTTGATAACGAGTGAAATAGAGGATACGAATTCGTACAGAAACGGTCGCCCTAAAAAATGGTTCAAATGACTACTTAAGTGTTTTATGTTGAACGATTACAAATCTAAGAATTAGTATTTAGGGACTACTAAACTTCAACATATTTGATTGTTTCGCGAGACCGTTTAAGAAAATGTAACTTAAGATAGTGTTAATAACTAGAGGGACAAAATGGTCATTCATGCTCGTACTTAATAATTGGATCTCTGATAGGGATGAAATAAATATACGGTAAGCTAGAGAAAAATATTGTAGATACTTTAGTTTTTGTGTTATTATATATGCTGAGAGTGCAATCTTTTGCCTTTAATGTAGAAAACACATAATAATAATTAGATGTGTGATCTACAATTGACTAGATATAATCTAATTATTGAAGTTTGAAAAATATATAACATCCCGTGGTAGATCTGTAAAGTCTCGAAGATTGATATTTGATTTGTTCTTCATGACGAAGAAGGCCGAGGATGGCCTACGGTGCATCTTATCTAAAGGGAACATGCTTTTTTAACAGCTGCTGTATGATTTGCTATCATCAATTAAAATGTTTGAAGTTAGTAATTCAGATCCAATTAAGAAATTAAGTATCGATTTGGATCATTTCAAATGCATCTTTATTGATTATAGCATATAAAGTAACATAAATCATACATCAATACAAGATGTTCATAAAGCATATACTATGACTGCTACTGTCCAACTTTGAGAGAGAGAGAGAGATGATTTATTTTGTGATGCAATTTATTCGAATCTGAGTGTATTGGTCTTATCATAACTATTTTTTTGTCCAGCCAATGTCTATCGTACCTGTTATTGTATTGATAGATTTGGTCCTCTTGCCAGCCAATGTCCAGAACTTAGGTATTTGTCTCACCTTTCGTGCATACATTCCCCCTTTTTTTGTGTGCGGGCGTGCGTATATATTTAAATGATAAATTTCATTGAAGAGTTAACCAAGCCTCCCCAAACTCCTCCAGATATTCTCTTGAATTCTTAAAAGTTAGTATAGTTAGAAATTCGAACAAGAATTTTTTACCTTAAAAAAGAACAAAATAAACCTGCAATTATTTACTAGAAAAAATTCAAACTTCGAGCTTTATATAATACCAACTTTTTTAATGCAATTTGTTCTTGTTTTTACTTAATTATAAACAATTTAAGTTATTTTGTTAATCAAAGAATGAATTATCACAATGTTTTTTCATAACTGCAAAAGACAAAAACATAACACAATGGGTGAAGTTTTTTCATTTTCCACGAAGATTTTTTTTACTATGTTATGTGCAATTTTAAGAGTTTGATGATGCTTATACTAAATAAATTCTATGATGTCATGTAAAATTTAATTATCTCATCTAAAATTATGTTTGAGGAAACAAATTGACATTGTGCAAAACATTAATATTTTGAACCAACAGCAAAGTTCTATTAATTTATATAACACATGTTTGGTGACGATTAAAATTAAAATTTTATCTTAATCGAAGTCAATAATTAATTTCAACTACATATTTCATAGGATACATAAATGTTCAAACATACATTTTATCAACTTTTATTAAAATCTACTAAAAATTTGATATCAATCTACAGCAAACAAGGGCTGCGGACAAAATAAAAAATGGGTTGGAATCAGCTCAACGAAAAACATCATCATCTAAATCATCTATAGTTGAAAGTCATTTTCCTTGGCAACGATCAGCCCATCCCGAGTAACCATTGCCTCCGCATCCTCCACTGATATATGCCCCATCGCGCATTAACTTTTATATGCCCACAATACTGTATTATTTAAAGTGTAAGATAAAATTGCTTCTACGAGCTTAGAAGCAGCCGGTCCACATCATGCAAAACAATCCTCCATGTCTGTAGTAAATATGTACGCTTTGTCTGTGAAGCATCTTCCAATTGCAGTATCTATATACCTTCACAAGAAGCATAAGTCTGTGGTCCTATGTTGTATATATGCCATATATTCTTGCCACTAATTTGTACAAATACTTGCTTTCTGAAAGCAAAAAACATTCAAATTTTGCTGTCTCCGATTATTTGTACTTCATCCTTCCTTTCTTAACACTTTTTGTATGGTCCTTATTGCTTTGTATGAGCAGATCTTGTACATTAGATTTGATGATGGGAGTGCTGAACTGTTTCTCGGATCTTGTGGGCTATCCCTATGGCCCTCATCAAGATTTAGAGTATCTAATCATGCCGCCCTCCATCATGACTTGATCATATTCTGATAGCACGGATATTTGTCTATCAGATTCTTTCACATTCACATGTTAGGTGAGTATCAATCAATTCTTCCTGATCCATTTCCTTAGCATACACGTATTATGATACAGATTCCATCTAAAAATATAAATAGATAAAAAAATTTATGTGATCATTCAAGATGAATGATTTCTCCTATGATACTCGGACTCTTCTAAATGACGGGAGTACTCGTGTTGACACGACAAAATGACGGGAGTACCGGACACGAGTACGGGTACTCCATCTGGATACGGCAATTTATACAGGGATTTATATCTTCTAACTGTTACACAATTTTCTTGATTTTAATCAAATGAGTCATTATTTCCATTACTAATGTTTTTAGGTTAATCGGGTTGACTAAAAAAACCATATTAATAGTGTTGATAGGTTATTAAGGTTGACAAAAAAAAATCATATTATCGAAATTTGAACTCTTTTTAGTCATTACATTTAAAAAAGATGTGACACTTAGATACTTAACCCGTACTTAGCATCATAGGATTTCTCCATACATTTAGAGTCAATTATTTTTATACAAAAATCTGAAGTAACTACATTTTTTGCCGTGTTATGTTTTTTTTTTCTTTTTACTAACTATTCAAGTCGTGCGTTCTCTTGCTTAATCCTTAACCTAAGGCATCATCCCCACTTGTTGGCGTATATCTTCGTGTTTTACTGAAATCCTTATTTCTTTTACATTTATCTTATGAATTATATTCTGTTAAGAAAGTTTATTCAATAAACTTGTGATAACATTTGATCAAAATTAGTCTTCGATTTTATACAAAAGCTACATCGAATCTTGTAAAAACTTGGAATTAAATCTGAAATTTGTAATAGAAAGAACTGTATAAAATTTTCATTAGTGATTCTTGGAATTGTGGGTTCCAAAGGAAAGCTGTCGAAAGAGGGAGGGAAATCACTTTCTTTGGGCTATATATGGTTCTTTCTTCTTTCAATTTTTTTTAAAAATTATTATTATTATTATTATTATTATTATTATTATTATTATTATTATTATTATTATTTGAACAAGAAGCTTCGGAGTAGAATTTTGCTAAACAACAGATATGATCCTAAATTTTGTCTGATAGAAACATAACTATGACCGTTACACGTGCAGTCATGCTTAGGTGCTTCCATGAACTTTCTTGAAGTCAAGTGGAGTCAATTGTGTCTACAGAGAGAGAGAGAGAGAGAGAGAGAGAGAGAGACTTAACAACTGGTTTTAGACCACAATTTTGAACCATCAAAAATATTGTTTAATGTTGGGAAAGTTTCCTCAAAACATGGAATTAATTGAAGTATGAAAAGAAAATAAGGTGGAAACCCGATATTTGAAGAATAAATACCAAAAGACAATGTAAATCAAGGATTGTGTTACATGTTTATAATGATTTATTTAATGATTTGGAGAGATATGATTCGATCGGAATTTTTTCATCCAAAAAAAAAAACTTCACCCTCCCCTCTTGGAACCTGGTGTGTGTATAAGCTATTATATAAGCCTATGCTTGACATCTTTTTTTTTTTTTTTTTCATTCTCATTCTTTTCTCTTTCTTCATTTCAATTCAACCACACATTCTATCAATAAAATAATATTACACATAAATTCAAAAATTCTCCTTACTTTTTAACCACACATTCTTCCATCAATCACTATTCAAAAATCATTTTTTCTCCCAAAATGGGTGTCAAACATAGGCTAAATCCATTATGTACATGTAATATTATTTGTAAATCGTTTGATAAGGAAATTAGCAAAGTTTCCTTTGATTTTCACGTTATTTATTGCCCAAATTTGGAGTAAATTTAAGGACCAAATTGTCGCCAATATTTCCTATAATTGAAGTTATTTTAGGACATAAAAAAATTTTGAGAGGGAAAATTGTAAGTCTAATTAAGATCCTGATTTTCTAGTTTTCTTTGTGGGGTTATTCAATGAGTAGAAATAAGATGTGGTAAAGTTTACCTTTTCTATGAATGTAACAATTTTTCATATAGTAATTTTTTTGACAATTTGTAAACTTTTCTTCATATTTTTATATTTTTTCTGTTTCTTACTTTTTTCTTTGAAAAAAGATTCTGAGAGTAATTTTCAGGAATATCAATTTATTGGAAACATTGCTACTATATTTTATATAGTGGAAAGTTCTAATAATCCACAATTTTTTTATTTTTTATTTTTTTGCATTTTTTCATATTTTTCTATGTTATTATTATTTCTGTACAAGGATTCTCTGAGCGATTTAAATAATTGATCTCAAGTCCCAACTGTTTATACGTATACAATGCATACATTCTTGTAAGTTAATCACGTTAGATTGTTGTTCAAAATTATGAGAAAATCAAGTTTTGGAATGGAAGTGGATCAAATGGCCTCATGTGTGAACCATGTGGCCGCATGGTACAAATTTTCGGCCGATTTGTAGCTATTTTTTACCTTTTGATTTTTGAATTTGATGCCTTTTCACTATATTTTTGGCACTATTTCGTGCATCTAGACTTGGCATATGTATAGGACTATGATATTCAAGGTTTTAATGTATGAGAAATATTAAAAGTTCAAAATACATTTCAAATTAAAGATCAAAACATTGTTCTTCATCATATTCATCATCATAGTGTTCTTAAGTTTTGGTAAATTACACTTATTGCTTGAGTGTTAATTCATTTCAAGGATTGTTCACTCCTTCAAATCATTTGCTTGAAACCTTCAAATATCAATTTCAATTCGTAAGGGGCAAATATTATTTGAGAACAACGATTATGTGTTCAAGCTTTCTGTGTTCATTTAATTAAATTCAAGTTCAATTTCTTGTACTTTTGTTATTGTTCTTGTTTCTGCAATCTTGGTAAGTTTCTTCTCCAACTTCGGTGAAATCATAAAACCAACAAATCTTTGTCATTTTTTGTAACAATAATTTATTTATGAATTAAGAATTATTACATGTGTTGTACATAAAATACCAAAATCAGTAATTTAGTTTTCTAGTTATCTATGTTGGGACTAGAATCCAACTATTTTTAAGTTGTTGGTCATGTGATCTACTAAGTCAATTGTCAAAGATTTGAGTTGACTATATATTCCATTCACTTTGGCTACATGCCAACACTTGGGTGCGATGGATATATTTGTGATGTCCTTGAGTTCTGGTGTTAGCATAAACACATTATGTTTGTTTTGTGATTTTAAGTGTCATATGCGAAAACTTAAAGAGCATCGCTCTTTCATTTAATTAAGGAACACATAAAGCAAAAAAAATTAAGCTATAATAATAATTCCTTAAATGTAAAACTATTATATAACAAAAATATAACACTTAAACATTTGAATGTTTCTTTACATGTCATGAAGAAAATGTATGAGTAAAGTTTGAAAGCACCTTCGAAATTTATTATAACTAATGCTTAAAAATTCTTCTAAAACTTTTCTTTAAATTAACAAAAAAATATGAATATGGGCCATGTGCAACCGCACCTTCTACATAGCCTCAGAGCCGGCCCTGAGTCTGTAATAATACTTGACCAACATGTAAGTGAATGATGATGAGCTTCCTGAGTGAAACATCAAATTAGCAGAGAGATGAATAGTGCTAATATTGGCATAGTAGATGATGGGCTAATTAGAGAGCCGAACATTTTAATTTTATTAGCAAAAAAAAATAACTTACAGAATTAGCAAGAGCAAAAACTTAGTATTCAGCCTCTTCATGACGTGGGATTCTGTCCAATATAAACGACTCGGGCACTTGTGGGTGTTGTGTAATCCTAGTAGTAACTCAATCATCATTGAAGAAGGGAGCATTGACAAGGGTAAGCTATGTATGATAAAAAGACCATGGTATAGTGCGTACATACCGACAATTCCCAATGGATCCAGGGGTATAAACTAAGCCACTGTTTGTCATCCATTTTCTCAAACATTATTTGCTACAGTAAATCATCTCCACCACATATTCACTCAATAAAATATTCTACACACAAACCAATAAAATTACTTTACTTTTTAACTGCACATTCTCCAAAAAATACTATTCAAAACTCTATTTCTTCTCCCAAAATGGGAGACAAACAGGCCATAAGCATGAAAGAAAATATCCACAAAAGCATAGGACACTAATATAAAANTTTTTTTTTTTTTAACTTTTACTTGGTCTCCTAGGGAGAAAAAAATATATACAAAACACAATTTGAGATGGAATGCAATATTCATATTTTGGCAATCCATATTTTGTTTCCTATTTAATTTCTACAATGAACGCAATTGGAGCATGAGTTTGACCTAAATTGGGATGTATATACACATATTTTCGTCTATCATTCAAAGGGAGAACCTTCAGGGAAGCTTTAATATATACAAGACACAAATTCCATACAATTGCTTGGAATTTGAAGAAAAAGAAGTGATAGGTATTTGATGTAATTGGCAAGTCGCTGAACAAAAGGGACAAAAATAAAAGCTAGAGTTAACTATATTATTCAGTTCCGCATATAATTAATAGTNATACAAAACACAATTTGAGATGGAATGCAATATTCATATTTTGGCAATCCATATTTTGTTTCCTATTTAATTTCTACAATGAACGCAATTGGAGCATGAGTTTGACCTAAATTGGGATGTATATACACATATTTTCGTCTATCATTCAAAGGGAGAACCTTCAGGGAAGCTTTAATATATACAAGACACAAATTCCATACAATTGCTTGGAATTTGAAGAAAAAGAAGTGATAGGTATTTGATGTAATTGGCAAGTCTCTGAACAAAAGGGACTAAAATTAAAGCTAGAGTTAACTATATTATTCAGTTCCGCATATAATTTATCGAACGATTCATCATCCTTCATTTGAATCTCTTTAAACTTAGTGGTCAACATCTGCAGTTTAGAGTTTTTGATTGTTTTAGTTCTCTGGTGTGTAGTTTCTAATATGTTTCAAACTTCTTTAGCAGTTTTACACATCGACACTCGCCTAAACTTCTCAGTAGACACAGCCATGAATAAGGCATCAAGACCCTTACTATTTCAGTTACACTAATCCAAATTAGCTTTGGTCCACAGTGAGATATCAGTGGGTCGACTACACCTGCAATAGTTGTTGTAGGCGAAGCCCATCCATTTTGAACGCTAATTCAAATACGTTCATCCAGCGTTTTAAGAAAAACTCTCATTCGAACTTTTTAGTAAGCATAATTGCTTCCGTCGAAGTACAGAGGCACGGACAATGACTGACTTATCTAGAATACTATAATAAAGGTCATGAATCGATATAAGGCTTTGATACCAATGGAAAACACGTAGTTGGACCCTAACAACACTTAGAGGAGGGTAAATAGATGTATAATGAGGAATTAAAATAACTAACGAATTAAACAGCAACAAGTCACTTTAGTCTTAAGTTTGTATACTACAGTTTGTATGATCAATCAATATAATGAAAACAATAATCAACATCAGAATGATCACGGAGAAATCTAATTGCGAAAAACTCTGAGCACTTTACCAATCAATTCACTATAAACGAATTTAACAACTTATAGTCTATCAGACTAGACAACCTGTACTATTTGATCTCCCGACTGCACTCCTTACAACTATCCCTGGATCTCGTGCTCCCCTGCACCAATCCTTAGCTGCTGTTGTCAAAGCTTTCCGTAGAATCTACTTTCATGCAGCCCTCCAAGCCTTGTAAATTCGTCTATCTCTCATGGATCACGAAGAGCGACACGTTTTTCACAGACAGGAACTCCTGTTAACTCTCTTTGATCTTTAACAACTCTGACGGATGTGTAGGAAATAGTGGTATGGTATTTGGATTAATGAAATAATGTTTTCTCACCAAAACTATCTCACAGGATGAAGGTTGAAAGACAAAATAGAATGAATCTCTCACATATGAAGCTCTCTCAATTGTTCAACCTTAAGAAATTTCGTATAGATGTGTTTTGGTATTTATAGGTAGGTTAGAAAACGTGTAGCGACCGAGAATTTTTAAA
>CAIGRH010069925.1:0-11112 GCA_903798295.1 Fraxinus nigra
ACGAATGTATGCTAACCGAATCTCCAAATTCCTTATGTCATCTCAAAGATTATTTCGAGAACTATATTATGGGCATATCGAATAATTCAAATAGATAGCGAAAATATTAGGAAACTTTTACTATTTTTGCAATACAAACTTTTCAATGTAATTTTCATCATTTTATTAGGAAACTTTATATGGAATATGGCATAAAAAAATTTGAAATTTTACATCCGAAAAAGTCATATCCCATGTAAATTTTCGAATGCAAAATTACACAAGGTATGATTTTTTTTTTTTTGACATAAATTTTCGAGTGTAAAATTCCTCCTAACATTTTTGCAAGTTCGATTGTGCCCCCTAACTTTTATGTTCTGCATCCGCCCTTGTTTCATTTATTTACTTATACAAGAAAATCTTTCCTGGAAACTAAATGATCTTTACCAATGCTATGAACATTTGATTTTGATAAAATTAGTATAATTTTGGCTTTCTACAGTATACCAAGAGAAATTTAAGTTCTAGATTTTATGTGAACTTATATTTTGCACTGACTAATCTGGTTTGTAAGTGTGCCCTATCTTTTCATGTATATGATCTCGTTGTCACGGGTTGCAGCTTTGCTTAAGCCCCGTGATCCTATTATTGTAAATAATTTATTTAAATAGATAGAGATTAGAAAATTTTAGTATGATTCTAGAGCCAAAAGACGTCTACTCCCGTCATTTGGGTTTTTGTTCCGAAATCTATTATATGGGGTATTGGTCTTTCAAACATTCTCAAACTTACTAGTGTTCGCCCTTTGCACTAGCCATTGTAATTTCCTGCTTTCGTTTATTGTAATGTTCAGCTTTCGTTTATTGTAATATTCAGCTTTCTAGCAATCAATGATCAAGTTTATTTCAATGCGTTTCGATTTCAAGTTGCAAGCTTTCTTTAAATTGTGATCAAATCTTACTTTCGTCCCGACACGACCGAGAAAAGACGGAAGGTAGTCTAGCGAAGCAGACTACTGAGGTTTACATGCTTCCCACTAGGAGGGAAGGGATGCATTCTTNCGCCCCATGCACTAGCCATTGTAATTCCCTACTTTCGTTTATTGTAATGGTCAGTTTTCTAGCAATCAATGATCAAGTTTATTTCAATGCGTTTCGATTTCAAGTTGCAAGCTTTTTTTAAATTGTGATCAAATCTTACTTTCGTCCCGACACGACCGAGAAAAGACGGAAGGTAGTCTAGCGAAGCAGACTACTGAGGTTTACATGCTTCCCACTAGGAGGGAAGGGATGCATTCTTGACCTCATTAGTTATCCATTTCTCGATTGCTACAATGCTATGATTGATACTAAAGGATTTGTAAATGACAAGTTTAGATTGTGCTAATGAAAAATCTTAAAGCTGAATCTTTTGTTTTGTTGATTGTTGGCAGGGGCAGACCCAGCACCATGCGAGTCCTTGTAGTCTCCCATACTGGATTCGTCGGGAGCTTTTTTTTTTTACAATAGATAATATTTTTAGCTTATATACTTGTTATTTTATTTTATTTTCAAACGTCTCTTTCAGTTGAGTTGGTTAGAGCTTACAATTCTTATGAGATATCACTGGTTCGATTCCCTAGCTTGCAATTCATATATTTTTAGTTCTCCAATTTTTACCATTTTACATTTTTACCAAAATTAATGGCTTAGAGAGGGGGAGTCAAACCCGTACTATCCTTAAAGATTATTGGAATCCTTACCATTAGGGCACTTGTTGAGTTTGATATTATTGTTAACATAATAATATATATTAAGTTTTAAATATTGATAAACGACCTCGCCCTTATGGTCCTTGATTGTCGACGTTGATTGGTCAACGTCCGTCCGTGCTGAACTTCAATGCTGGATCCATCCCTGATTATTGGTATAATATTTTTTCAAGTTTCTGTACTTGCTTTGAACCACCTTCTTTTAATGCATCTGTATTTGTGGTTCTTCTGTTAATAATGTAAATTCATCTCTGTTTGGCATCTATTATTTGTTTTGATTTTTCTTGATGTTTAATTTCTGAAAACTATTTAGCACATTCAGTCCGAATCATTTCTAATAATCTCATGCCATTTGCAGGATGGAGTTCATATATAGCATCGGTGATTGATTGGATGCAAATGTTATAACACGTTCTAAGGAAAGAGCCCATCCCAAAGGCTCGATTCATGACCAAAAAGTATAGGACTTTTTTATTTTTATTTGTATGTAGTGAGTATACACTATAATTTGATTTCAACTCATTATAATTTGAATTGTTGATACCCAAATTATAAAATTTGTATTTTGTGAACGTTTGTAATTTTCAAGTTGATTTAGTTCATTCTAAGTTGTCGAATTCTTTCAAAAATACAGACTCTAATTATTTTAGAAAGACCACACTTCGTTTTAGGAAAAAAACGATTGTGATCTTTTAAACGACTAGAGTCGTTTTCCTAAAAAGACTAAAGTCGTTTTAAAAGACGGTATTTCTAAAACAATTACAGTCAACAATTAATATCTTAAAAAAATCAACATTGTCTCCCTTGTTATATGAACTAAATCAATATGAAAAAAATAAGCCAACGTTTATAAAAAATGACTAAAGTCGTTTTAGGAAAACAATTACCACAATGACTTCAGTTGTTTAAAAAGACTATAGTCTTTTCGAAGATTTTTGAAGTCGTTTTGAAAGACTTGTAGTCATTTTTCTCTGAATTTGTAATTAAATTTGCTATTTGTATTCGATTTTGAAAGACCTGTTACCATTGTGCTCCACTACAAATTGTTCACTCTAGTTGTTTACCATAGTCGTTTGAAACGACTTGTGAAGAACAACTATAACGAGTCTTTTTAAAAGACTCTAGTTGAAATCAACTAGTCATTTAAAAACACTCTAGCCTTTTTGACTCAAGTCGTTATAATATATTTGTCATCGTTTTTTCTATGAATTTGTTGAATTTGGTATCTATTTCTTCAGCATTCAATATATTTCGTTTAAAAACGTATAGGAAATCAAATTTCATTATAATGATACATTGCTTAAGTATGTAATGTATTCAGTTTTCAAGTACACAACTTATAATTAATTTGAATAAGTTAAATCATCATGTATAATTAAAGAACAGAAGTCAATTAAACATGTAACCTATTAAACAGAGTTTGATTTCACCTATCTTGTTAAAAAATATATAGGAAAACGAACTTGGTTTATACAATTCATCGTACTCCACAACAATGTTCAAGTATATTGTCAAAGTATGCGACTTACAATAATGTATAATGTACGATGAGATGCGAATCAAACTTCTAATATTATAGATCGTGTTTAGTTTCGACCTATTTAGTTTAAAACGAATAGGACGACGCACTTCATTTTATACAATTCATCATACTCTACTAATAATGTTCAAGAATAACGTATTGATTTCTACGTATATGATTTACAATTGATTTTGATAAGTTAAATCATCAGGTATAACATTTTAAACTGTGTCTGGTTGCTTTCAAAATATTTCTTTTAAAAGTGTATAGAAAAACTAGTATATAATTGAAAAACGAGATGCGAATTTGAAAAACGACTGCCTTTTTTCGTTCATCATTTGTTATATGAAATTAAAGAACATGAAAAAAAAAATTCCCAACATTCATAAAACACAAATTAGGAATGAATTACGACAAAAACTCACAACATAGAATATACATTGTAATATACATGGAATCAGTAACACACTATTCAAGTATACCGCATTTGATTTTTAAGTATACGATTTACAGTTGATTTCAATAAGTTAAATCGTCATGTATAATGAAAGAGCCAATTGAACATCTAACCTTTTAAAATGTGTTTGATTTCAACCTATTTCATTAAAATGTACAAGAAGACGAACTTTGTTATACACAACTCCTTGTGCCATACTATACAACGTTCAAGCATACCGCGTTCAATTTTTAAATATACGCCTTACAATTGATTTGATAAGTTAAAACATCATTTAAAATGAAAGACGTCCCAATAAAATTTTTAGCCTTTTAGACCGTGTTTGATTTCAACCTATTTCATTTAAAAATGTATAGGAAAGTGAACTTCATCATCATGGTCCAATACTCGTTTTTATGTATATGACTTAAAACACAATCTTGATAAGTTAAATCATCATGTATAGTTAAGATGAGATGTCAATCAAACTTTTAAACTTTCAAATCGTGTTAGATTTCAACCTATTTCATTTAAAAAAGTATAGAAAGACAAAATTCGTTCTATACAATTCATCGTGCTTCACTGCACACAATTCAAGTATACCTATTCGATTTTTTAAGTACATGACTTATAATTGAGACGCCTTTCAAACTTCTAACTATGTTGTATTCGATTTTAAGTGCATAACTTACAATTAATTTCGAATAAGTTAAACTATTACATAAAATAAAAGGAGAGATATCATTCAAACTCGAAAGTGATAAATCGTTTTCCTTTCAAAAAAATTTCCTAATTGTGATCTAAATGGATTTTCTGTTTGTCTTTGGTTGGCCGCGATTATGGAAATCACAACCAGGGTATTTTATGAAATGAATAATGACTCTATTTACAATTTTAATGTATCCATGATTGTAAGAAGTAATGAGATATGAATATCATTATTATGAATAGACCATCACGTGTTGCATTTCTCACATGTGAAATAAATAACTGATTTCACAAACTAAAGTGTAGTGACATTTAAATGGACATGTCAATGTTTTATTATAAGAACAAAATATTGGAGACCCATTAGAAAGATTCTACATAGATAATTATCTGAGTGTCTGTAGTTAATTTCTAACGTTCATTAATGGAATTGGTCTTTTGACTTGAGGTCATTATAGTGCCTTATATGGGATGTCATGCCTTGGTGATGTTGAATGTTGTTTTGCCAAGAGTCGTTAATACATTATTGTTCGAGCATGTTAAGAATCATATAAGGTTGTGAATGATCAATAGATGATTCTTCACTCTTAGATAGTAAGAGATTATGATCTACATTTAATTTAATTAAGTTGATAATGAAATCTTTGGCAAAGGTGTACTCATAGCCGAAACGAGTTTTCGACTTATATTGATATAATAGTAGGATGCATTATATGATCAATAATTGAGATTGACACATTTCATATCTTGTAATTGATCAGGTCATATTGACGAAGGGTTGTTTCACGATAAATTAACAAGTATCGTTTTGTCATATCACATGACATTTTCTGTCACGTGCGTTGCCCGATATCAATCTGAAATGACGAATGTGAATTAATGATAAATTAAAATGGTGTTTTAATTTATCTTATTTTGATTAGATCAAAACAATAATTCACGTCATTAGGTATCGTGATTGTGAACCTAATGGATCATACACAAAAGGAGAACTAGAAGAATGAAATATACTAATTAATCAATTGAGAAGCGTTGGACAATTAATTAATTGAGTTATTTATAATGGGCTAAATTAATTAATCAGAATAATTTGTTAATGGAATTAAACATCGGACCAGATTAAATTTAAGTGTCGGGCCAAGCCTACTTGGACTTCTATTAATAAGTTATTAGGGTTTCAAAAATCAAAAACACAATTCATTATCTTACTAGTATAAGAAAAAAGAAATCTCGATTCAATCATTCTTGTTCCATGTGGGATTTTCATTGGAAGCTAGTCATTGGACAGTTGTGGATTGCAGATCGTGATTTTTGCGTTCAAGATAAGCAAAGTAGTTTGCAAAATACAACAAACTCACAGTTTCTTTCTAAATACAACGAAGATCTTAGGTGAAAATTGAAATATTGTTTAAATTTTGTTGTGCATGTTAAGTAAATTTTCAATAGTGGTATCAAAGCTTATTTTGTGCTTGTTAGAAATTATTTTGCATCTTCGAACAATCAAAAGTTGATTATTTATTATTATTTATGAATCTAGCGATTTAGAAAAATTGTTTTCTTCTTCAAAATTTGTTCTGAAAAAGAAAATAAAATTTTGGTTGAAAAACGGGTCACCAAAAACGGGTCAAAAGGACTACATGGGTGGTAGCAACTGTAGATGCCGTGGCCATAGGAGTGGCGGCAGCTCACGATTGAACTGTGCCTCAGCGCGCCACCTTGTTGCAGCGCTAAGCACTGTTGTTGCAATAAGAGCATTCAGCTTTGTCAAAGTAGTTTCGAAGTATGATGCACATCGGTTGGGCATCATGGGTCGTTCGACGTGGTGCCAATTGTAGTAGGCATAGCTGAGAATTGAGATTAGAAGAAAGGGAAATAATTTTTAAGGTTTCGGATGTTTAGACGGGAGCATTTGTTGCAATTCGAGAAATTGTTGGCCCCACTTGGAATAAGATTTCAGGGGTCAAGTTTGTAATTTTCGATTGAAGGGCCTGGTTGCAATTTGAGAATTTGGAAAGGGCTGATTTTAATTTAAAATAAGTGATCGGTTTGCAAGATTAAAAGGAGGACCTATTTCTGTAATTTACAAAATTAGAACGTCCTGGTTATAATTTTAAAAGCAGAGGTCAGAGTGTAATTTTCAATATTGTTTTGAATTCAAATTTGAAAAGAGTTTTAAATTGGATTTTAAAAGATTTGACCTTAAATTTAATTTTGAACAGAAGTTTGATTTTAACCCAAATTTTAATCTTGACCCATTTAAAATTTACGACTTTTTACATTATCGTTAAAATTAGATTTTAATTTAAATATTAAATGTTGACCATAAATTGAATTTTATTTTATTTAGGAGTTTTATCCTAAATGAAAATGCCAATCCAATTAGAATTAGAGTTGGACTCTAATTTGGCATTTAATTAGAATTTGATTTTAGTTAAACTTTCTCACCCTGAATTTTTTTTTATGGAATGAGACTTTAACTCTAATTTGGTATTTAATTAGAATTTGATTTTAATTAAATTGTTTTATCCTATAATTTTGTAATTAGAGTTAGATTCAAATTTAGTATTTAATTAAAATTTTTATTTTAATTAAATCAATTGATTAATTAATTAATCTTATCCTTTAGTCTAAATTAGTTTAGACGACCATCTACATGCCAATTAGTATATAATATAGATTACAACTGGACTAATTGAAGAAACAAGAAGATGAACCACGAAGATGGAGCACTGTATGAGTTAATGCTATACCCCATAGGAACTGACTAACTAATCTTCCTTATGACTCGGGAAGACTAGATAATAAAAGCATGTAATCTTCCACACTATTATTATATGTATGTTTATTTCCATGCTAGACGTATAATAAAAAAAAAATATAATATTATGATGAGACATTTGCATGATAAATCCTTCGCTATAATAGTAAGTCAATTTATTTTCGCCTTCCATCATTATAGTAAAAAATCGGAGTCCTCAATCGATCTTAACTTGTTGAGTGCATTCAATGCTGGTCTATTATAGATTTATTTGACAATATGAAATATTAAATATTTCTGAATGATAAGTTCGACTTAACTAAAATTTATCTTTTATTTAGACACAAAGAGATAAATTCTAAAGGCATGTTAAGCCTACACATAAGATGTATGAAAACAAAAAGTTGTCAGCTTAAAGGTCTGGGAATTATATGGAGATACAATTGATAATCATATCTACCGAAATGTTTTATTAAGAATTGTTGGGTACACTCAAGGTCTTAATATAACCAATGGGATTCCAATCCTCTAAGAGTCAAGTATGAATTCCATAAATTTATGAGAGGACACTAAATTTGAGTTAAACAATGAGAACATAATTAATTTAATAAAAACCCATAATAAATTAATTAATGCACTTTTATATATTATTCTTTTAACTTTCGTCATTTACATTTATTGAATTATGAGTAACCATGTGAATTTTAGAGGCATACAAATGTCAGCAATCAAACCAAATTTTATTGATTAGCACTGCAATCTGACCATTATTCTCAGGCATGAAAAAATTGATTATGTTCTTGATTAGCCCTTTCTAGAGATATTGTTGATGATTCGACTAAGGAAGGGGTGACTACTATAATAAACAAAGTGACAACAATAATGTTGCAACATATGTGATGCTTGCAACTATGATGAATAACACATAATTTTTCATCTCAAAAGTTGTATGATGAATAATCACACGTGGAAGGATATGAGACTTCCAATCAACTGTTCCGGTGCAAAATAGTAGAAGGATCTTAGTCAGTGTTCATGTTGTGAAGATGATTAACTATATTGAGAATTTGTCTCAATTGGGTTCAGTTATTGATTGTGAACTAAGTATTGATTTGATTCTACATTCTCTGCCAAAGAGTTATTCTTACCTAATTATGAATTTTGTTATGAATAAACTCGAGTGCATACTTCCTGAGTTGCTAAACATGCTTAAAACTATTAAGTACACCATTAAAACTAGTAGTGATCAAGTCTTAGTCATTGGTTCCTCTAAGGACACTATGAGAAAGTCTAAAGGTGGTTTTGGGAAAGCATCTAAGATGGCTAAGACAGTCAAAACAAATAAGGACATTATCAAGTTTGATGGCTTTTGATATCAATGTGGAATGAAAGGTCATTGGAAGAGAAAGCTTATGTCTACTTCATTAGCTTCTTAGGTATTAGATACAAGATATTGATTTTATATTTGTATAAATATAGAGAAATTGAATAGAAGTAGACTACTACAAAAAGGAGTTATTGAATTACACGTTGAAATTGAGCAAATGTTGCTGTATTGCCTATAGGAACATACTTTTTGCTATTGTCTTTAGGCTCAGTATTATAGTTAGAGAAATATTATTCTGTTTACGCTATTACCAAGAACATTATTTAAATTTCCTGTTTGGGATGAATTATTTTAATGTTAAGGATAATAGTTATTCATTTTATCTTGATAAGATATTAATGATTATAGTAAATTACAAAAATGACATTTATATTCTGAATATTGAGTATTCTATAATGAGTATAGAAACCGAAAGGCATAAAAATAATAATCTGAATAACACCTATATCTGGCATTGCATATTTGGTCACATAAATGATAATGCAATTCCACACTTACATGAAGTTGTATATTTGGGTCAAATGATTTTGAATCATTTGAAAACACGAATCATGATTGTTAGGTACAGTGACCAAATCTCCTTTTAATCTGCATAATTACTGGGTCTAACACATAGTGATGTATGTGGACCCAAATCAATTAATGCTAGATGAAATCTCTCTTATCTCATCACATTTATTGACGACTATTTCAGAAATGGTCATGTATATTTTATGAAATTCAAGCNTATTTGGGTCAAATGATTTTAAATTATTAGAGAAATGCAAATCACGAATGTTGGACAAGATGACCAATTTCTCTTTTACTTGAAAAGGGGAAAGAATTGTACAATTATTGGGCGAGATCTAGCTAAGGTAAGGTCGTGTCGCGGTTGCTCCACTCCATTGCTGTCTTGATTATACCCAAAGAATAATGCGCTAATTGAAGTACAATTTTGATGTGTCGATTCCACATGGAGATAATAAAAATACTTAAAGGATTGAAAAGGGAAATGTTCTTTTAAAATCTCAAAATTTATTTGCTTGAATAAAATTAAGATCGAATTTGAAATATTGAAAGAATGTATTCGTTGGAATGAAGTTAAAATCAAGTTTTAAAGAGTGAAGCTTTAGAATTCCCTTAGTCGGATTGGATTATTCAATATCAATGATTAATTTTTTTTATAATGCAATTAGAGATGTCCAACCTAGTTTCTCTAATTGGAAAATATGTCATTTAAACCTGTTTATTCAATTGTAATTCTAATGGTTAATCCTCCTGCTATAGCATGCACACTTTTGTTTATTAAAATCAGATTAAAAAACAAACCATATACTCAAGCTTAAAGCAGTTATGAATCACATCAATAAACATAAATAAATGAGATTAAAGTCTAAACGAATACTTCAATCATCCGATAGAAAAAAGGTGATTGATTCTATGAAAAACTTAATAAAAGTTAAGTCAATCACAAAACAACTTTATGAAAATGAAGTCTTAACCATTGAATTGTTTAAAACATGAAATTCAAAATTAATGAATCAAAAAGTGCTGAAATCACCGAATCCAATTGAGCTATTTCCTAACTTCATCAAGGTTTTTAGCTCTCCATAGAATTGTTAATATTCACGTCTTGTTTTTCCGCCTTAATTTCTCCTCCAAAACTCTTTTTTTTTAGTTGTATGACGTTCTGGATGGCTCTAGAGTTTTTATATGCGTCCAAAATGTTGTTCCTTAAGTGTTTCAATCATAAAAGGAAACCAGAAAATTGCATCAAAACAACCAACTATGCGACCGCATAGTTCAGAGACACGTAGTCACATAGAAGGCTTAATTGGGCACTGTATTTCTCTGCAAGAGCTTATGCGACCGCATAGCTTTGGAAATTTCTGAATTCTTGCATTTTGGTCCTCCAAACTCCGTCTCGCATCCCTCGACCTCTTTTCCCACTTATCTTCGACCAACTCTTCATTCCTTGGTTCAATTTGACCTCAACATCTTCACATCTTCAATTCCTCCCTCGGTCATCTTTCAATTATTTGCATCTTAGTCCCTGAACTTTGTTTTTCCTTCACTTTGGTCTTTTTTCCATTTATTTCTCCTTATTTCCGCTACATTTATCACGTTGTCCTGCAAAATGTAAACTACGTAGAATTAAGTTATATTCCAACTTATTAATCAACAATTGTCCATGTTTTAGTAGTAAAATGAGTGTGTAAATACGCACTTATCAAACTCCACAAACTTGAACTGTTGTTTGTCCTCAAACAAAACTGTAACTTAACTCTACATAAAACATTGTTTAATAACCTGCTGTGTCTCAGGATTGGAATTTAGTAATCAAACAAATTAACAATTTCAATAGTGCAAAAATTAAATCAATCTCTACCTTGTTACATGCATAACCTGACGTGTGTGTGTAAAAACTCATGTCAACATATTAAGATCACGATTGGCTCAACACTTGACCCATAGTGGTCATATATTTCCTTAATCCTAAATCGATTTATTCAATTCAATTCCTTACTCTTTCTTAACTTGGATAGATCTCACCATTACAAATTCACACTTCAACAAATCGAGATTCTCCTAT
>CAIGRH010069935.1:0-12654 GCA_903798295.1 Fraxinus nigra
ATTTAGTTAATTCATTCATTCATATTTGCATTGCATATTTATCATTAATTCACTTATAATTTCATCAACACAAACACTTTCTTCTATTTGTTTCGGTTAAGGTCAAGATAATTAGAATTAGAACTAATAAATCCCTGTGAGAATGATAATTGGACTCAAAAATCCATTTTACTACTTGTTAATGATTCGTATATTTGCGGTGATTCTAATTCGATATATTTTCGTGAACAACCATTTATATGGACTAGTAAGAATAAAAAGTTCATATAGAGATTATTATTATCCTTCAATAATTAACTACTAAATGCTGAAACTTACGAGTTATTTAATGAATAATGTGTATAAATTGAAATAAGTTTCAAATAGGTGCCATGATTGAGGTCGACTCTTCAGGTGAAATGAGTGCATAATAAAGAATCATCACATTTGGATATGTGCGATCTAGACCAACGGATCATGTTCCAATAAAAAATTGAGTGGTTTAATGGTAGATATGAATTTGCACCAAAAGATGTAATCATTCCAAATAGACATTGATATCTATAAATTGTAGCATCCTAATTTCATTTTTAGTTTCAAAATGAATTTGTCACCGAGTTTTAGAGTTTTTGGTTTTGATGTTTTAGCATTCGATATCATTCAATCTAGAAGAATACAATCAATATTTGATTCGTTCAACAAAATTAATGTTATTTTGTATTAATTTTGAAAGAAAAGTTGTGTATTCGTAAGTGGCATGTTGATCTTTTTCAATTACGGTTATCTGGTCTTAAATGGGTGCTGATCTCGCTTATAGGAGGGTCGATTTTGACCAATTCGGTTAACCAGTTTTAGATAGTATAATGTAAGAAAATAGGTGTCAAGTAAGTTACGAAACTATCTACTTGAAGCCATAATCTTTCTAGGTTTTATTCCTTTTTATTTTTGGAAAATCAGTTTTCACATTATAGTGTTACTAGGTCATCGAAAAATCTCAGTTTTGAAAAATGTTTGAAAATACGAAGTTTACTAACTAAATTTGACCTTACGTGCGGAATTACGCTAATTAAAGCAACAAGTCACCTTTAATTAGTTTTTAAATGGTTAAGCATACAATCCAATTTTCCTAAATTAAATTACCACAGTTGTAATATTTGGAAAGTAATAAATAATACAAAGTTTGATAACGAAGAAATTCAACTGGGTAAAAACTTCAGGACCAAACCAGTTACCTCCATTATAGACAATGTCCAAACTACATCCACTAGTTGTTGTAAACTCTGCAACTCACAGATCTGCTGTTCCTTCCAGACTCACGATGTGCTACTGTAGATACTATCTAGCCAACCTGCTAGATCTACTAATCTACCTCATGCAGCTTCTAAGATCCGTTGTAAAATCTAGAATCACAATCTTCTACCAAAATTTGTTGTATCAGTCTTACAATCTTCTGCACATGTCTCTTCCAAGTGCATACCAAGGAATCACACATTCTTGTTCTTCTTCATGCGCTTGAATTCCTTCATTAAAGTGTTAAGGAAGCTAGATGTTTTGGATTAATGAACTTTGATTTTTCCTAAAACTCGGTTACTGGATCACAGGAATGATGTGGATGAATCAATCAATGAATTGCTTCTGTATCTCTCTAACAATGACAAGAAAGTGTTTTTCAATTGTAGCACAATGAAGCAACCATAGAAATTCGTCCCAGACATCTGTATTTATAATTGGGGACGTTTAGGTGTTATTGACCGTGTAAAACTGTTCAAAATCACGAATTAGGTCTGACCGCATAATTACATCACTCGAGCGAGGGTGCTATCTCTCAAGTGACAGCTAGGTGAAAGGCGGACGACGACTCTTCAATTTTTTGCGCTCGAGCATGAGTCAGGCAAGCTGCTAGCAAAATTTTGGCACTGCATTTTCCTTGTTTTCAACCTCTAACCCTAATCTAACTCATCTACACAAAATTACATCTAACTCCTTGACTTTTTACGAGTGTTCAATTTAGACATTTTTGTTCACAAACATGTCAATTACAAAATTGGACCTAACAATCTCCTACTTTGACATTTTGTGACAAAATCATACAAATAAAGTCAAGGAAATACAATAAATCAACCTAAACTACCCAATCGATACTATCCAAGTTACTCAAGTTTTTTTAGTTTTTGCATTCCTTAGTATACCAGTTTCCTGAAATCAAAAACTCAATACCCAGTGTAAAAGCAAGTGATATAGAAAATCAAAAACTCATGAACACAAATAAGCATGCTAGTTTGAGACGTGACATTAATGTCAATCAAAACACCAACCGAAACATTAACATCACAAAACATCAAAACTCAAACAGCTATGCATATGATATGTACATGCTTTCCCTTTCCGCAAACTCTCAATGCTTTTATGCAGTAGGCAAATNGTATACCAGTTTCCTGAAATCAAAAACTCAATACCCAGTGTAAAAGCAAGTGATATAGAAAATCAAAAACTCATGAACACAAATAAGCATGCTAGTTTGAGACGTGACATTAATGTCAATCAAAACATCAACCGAAACATTAACATCACAAAACATCAAAACTCAAACAGCTATGCATATGATATGCAGTGCACATTCTCCCCTTACTGCAACTCTCAATGTTTTTATGCAGTAGACAAATGTATCTATGCATCTCCCCTAACGACCCCTTAGACATAAAATACAAATCTCAATTTCATTCAATGCTCCCCCTATGTATATTCTCTCTAATCTCCCCATTTTTATCACAAATGACTAAGGGTGCAATTTCAAATTCAATTTTAACAATGAATATACAACAGTCCAAAAAGCAGTTGATAGCATGCATAAGCATAATTAACAAGTTGTAAACCTCCCCACATACTCAGTTTATGTCAAAATGGAGTAAATTGTATAAGTGACTCATGTGTGTAAAGTGTCACTAATCCAAGGCAAATATGACTCCAAACCTTAATTTTAAGAGAAGGGACATGATAAACATTACTGTCAATAAGTGTATTTTCCTACTAATGAAAGTCAAACCATAAAATACGGTAGAATCTATAAATTAGTGCTCTTTTTTTTCATATATATCAATTTTTTTATTTGAGCGTATATAATTTTTCACATATTTCAAGCTCATCAATTTTTCATCTTAAGTGCAAGTCCTTCTGCATTGAGCAACTAATATGACCATTGTAGCGAGTTTTAGATCGGTTAATCCAAGTCAGTTGACCATAGGCACCCGATTTTGAGACACCTCGCAAGCTTAATTACTCGAGTCAAATAGCCTCAAAGAACATTAAGATACTGAGCTTATTAGGGGATATACTTAAGCTTATGTATACTAAATGTGATCAATTCATGTTCAAAGTCAACTTACAAACAAGTGACTGCCATCACAAATTTCACATATGCGGTTAAGTCTCATTTACAATATCAGAGTGTGTGCAGTGCAGCTAGTACATAAAGACACCTATAAAAAATAATTCATATCACCCCAAGGAAGTAATGAAAATTATGCTACAACTTATAAATTATGTTCATCGAGATCACAACATGCAAGTTTAAGAATGTAATTTATTATTTATTATACTGTAATAAAGTTACCATTCCAATTTTGTTTTTGTTTTTCAATTTTGTGTGTTTTTTTTTAAAAAAAAAATGAATGCGCCACACACAAAACAAAACAAAAATCAAACATATTAACCAAAATAAAATGTTCATGTGATGTGCAAATATGACTAAAATGAACATACATGAAATAAATCCAGAAAAAAAAACAAATAAATGTGATGCATGCAAAAGTCAATAACACATAACAATTAAGTACACACATGCACCAAAAATACATAATCAGCTAGGTATATGAGTACTCTTACCTTTAAAAGCACCATAATCTCTATCAAAGTTTTTAAGATCACCATTTTTCACCCAAACTTACCTAGTACAAGAATGATTCCCTGATAATTGTGTCACCAGCTTGGTCAAACAACTCACTTGATTAGTAAGGAATCCAATTTGACCAACAAACTCTTGATTTCTGTTCCTATTAAAGCTTTTAATTCTTTGTATATTAAAAAACTGATGATATCTAGGATGTATGTGGCCTAACTCACCGCAGTGAAAGCAAGTTGCGACAAACCTAGGACAAATGTTATGTGGACGCTGATGTCTATTCCTAGGTAGATAGGTCCTACATTGTTGAGTAGGCCTTTGTCTAAAAAGTCCCTTATCCTTAAGATCGGGGTTATGCACATGTTTGGGCAGGTCAATGGCAGGGATAAACATGGTCTTAGAAGTACTAGCACGATTTTCCTTAAAACCTAGACCTCCCTTATTACTAGCAGGCTTACCTATTCCTAAAATGTTATCTAACTTTTCAGAACCACTAAAAAAGGCAAGTAGTTAAGACTTAGAATATTCGAGATCGCTTAGAAGTTTCTTAACTTGGAATTCTAATATCTCTTTCTCAGTGGTCAACTCGCTGACTCTCCTAGAGGACTTTTCAAGCTCATTGGTGAGGTTTATAACCCGAGTCTCTAAAGTTTCATTCATGGATTTCACTTCACTCAGGATCGATGTAGATTCTTTAACTTGCGCTACTAACTTCTCATTTTCCAATTCAAGTCCCTTATTCTTCACACTCAAGACTTCGTTTTTAGTAAGAATCTTAAAACTATCCTCAGTATATCTTATCATAAGCCTCTTGGATATCTTCATCAATCTTGGAATTGTCCTCACTATCAGAATCTTCTTCTGAATTCTCATCACTACTTACGTTCTTAGCCTTCTCACTCCTCTTATCAGATTCATTCTTGATTTTAGCAGTAAAGGCAATATACTTTCCATTTTCCTCACGAATGGATTTCTCACTCTGATTGTCCGAGTTAGACTCGTCATCAGTGAGAGTATCATTCGTAGTCTTATCCGAATTTCTCCTACTCCTATTGCACTCCCTCCTAAAGTGGCCAAAACTTCGACAATTATGGCACCTCACAGATTTAGATTTTCTCCTTGATTCACTTAGGCCATCTTTATGTCTCTCTTAAGGTTTATTTTTCTTTCTAAACATTTTTCAAAATTAAAAAGATAAGCTAACTCTTCATCATTCGGTGAATTAGAATCAGAAGACTCGGTCCGGATGTTTCTCGTGGATTTCAAAGCCAGAGATTTATCTATAAAGATTTATCTAAGGCCAGCTCATACGTCTAGAGGGATCCAACTATCTCCTCTACCTTAATGGAATCTATGTCCTTACTTTCTTCAATTGGTGTGATTTTAGGCCTGAAACGCTCGAGTAAGGATCTCAAGATTTTACGCATTATCTTAGGCTCGTAGATTTTCTCTCATAGGTTGAAGCTAGAGTTCACTATGTCATTTAGGCTCACGTAGAAGGCATCAAACGTCTCATCTTCTCTCATTCTAATCTCCTCAAACCTAGTTGTCAGCATTTGCAACTTAGAGTTTTTAACCGCTTGAGTTTTCTCATGAGTGGTTTCTAAGATATCACAAACTTCTTTTGCAACCTCACACGTGGACACTCGCCTAAACTCCTCGGGGAAACAGCCATAAATAAGGCATGTAAGGCTTTACCGTTCCAATTATATTCATCTAAGTTCGCTCTAGTCCAATTAGCAATGGGAGTGTAGATTATTTCATTATTAATCATAGAACTAGGCGCAGCCCAACCATTCACAACACTCAACCATGTACGTTCATCCATAGATTTACAAAAAATGCTCATCCTAACCTTCTAGTAGGTATAATTACTGACATCAAAATAAGGCGGGATAGATAATGAATTACTCATCTAGATAATCTAAGGTCAGGATTCGAATTTAGTCTTTGATACCAATTGAAAATACGAAGTTTACTAACTAAGTTCGACCTTACATATGGAATTACGCAAATTAAAGCAACAAGTCACCTTTAATTAGTTTCTAGATGGTTAAGCATACAATCGAATTTTTCTAAGTTGAATTACCGCAATTGTAATATTTGGAAACCAATAAATAACACAAAGTTTGATGACGGAGAAACCCAAATGAACNTGGTTAAGAAAATAATCCAATTTTCCTAAATTGAATTACCGCAGTTGTAATATTTGGAAAGCAATAAATAACACAAAGTTTGATGACGGAGAAACCCAAATGAACAAAAGCTCCGGGACCAAGTCATTACATTCACTATAGACAATGTAAGTTACAGTTCAATTCCAGATTAACTCCACCAGCTATTGTAAACCCTGCTTAGATCTGCTGTTCTTTCCAGACTCACGATCTGCTACCGTAGATACTATCTAGACAACTTGCTAGATCTACCCATCTACCTCCTATAGCTTCCAAGATCCGTTGTAAATTTCAGACTCACAATCTTCTACCAAGATTTGTTGTATCAGTATTACAATCTTCTGCACACCTCTCTTCCAAGTGAATACCAAGGAATCACATATTCTTGTTCTTCTTTCTGTGCTTGAATCCTTTTCTTAAGTGTTAAGGAAGTCATGTATTTTGGATTAATGAACTTTGATGTTTTCCCAAAACTCGATTGCTGGATCATAAGAATGATGTGGATGAATTGATCAATGAATTGCTTCTTTGATCTCTCTAACAGCGACATGAAAATATTTTTCAATTGTAGCACAATGAAGCAACCACATAAATTCGTCTCAGACATCTATATTTATAATTGGGAACCCTTAGGTATTATGGGTGGTGTGAGATTGTTCAAAATCACGAATTAGGATTGGCCGTATAAAGACGTTGCTTGAGCGAGGAAGCCTTTCGCTCGAGTGAGGGTGCTGTCGCTCCAGCAATGACTCTTCTATTTTTTGCACTCGAGCATGAGTCAGGCGAGTAGCTAGTGAAATTTCAGCATCGCATTTTCCTTGTTTTCAAGCTCTAACCTCAAGCTAACTTACCTACACAAAATTGCATCTAAGTCCCTAAATTTTTACAAGTGTTAAATTAAGACATTTTTGTTCACAACCATGCCAATCACAACATTGGACCTAACAATGTTCATAAATAGTTTCTTGCACCTAGGATCAGAATATTTACACTTCCGAGGACACGTGATATTAGGTGTGTGTACGTGCCATTCCCCTAAGAGATGCATCGAGATGAAGTAATCAAGTCGGTCTCACAAATGGAATGTTGGAATGAAGAATCCTCAATGAGATTTGATAAAACGAACATCGAAATAAAACTCAGATAGATCGCTCGGAGGATGGGAATGGGAGCACTAATGATTGCCTTATAGACGGCTTATCCCCCCCCCCACTTGAGCCACCTTCGTCCATGCGAGCCAATTAGAGTGGTTTACAAGACAATCTAGGATCAGAGATCAATCATATGCCATCATTACACCCCCGTCATTGCCTTTTCCACCAATAGAGAACAACTCGTCGCCAATCAAATATGTATCCATATGAGGAGTGATGTAGCTCGACAAGATAGAGGCGATTTGAAGGGGAGTATCACCTATAAAATGTAAGATTTTCCTTCCCATTTGAGACAAAAAAATAGAGAAAGTTCAAAGATAAATAAACACTTAGTTCATACTATATTTATTTCGAACACACTGAACCTTGTGAAATTTTCATCTTACTCAAAAAATACCTAGTAATTCGATTAAGATGTATCACGTCATCTTTTACTATCAAGACAACGCAAATTATAATAAATATAAGGGAAAGTTGTTGTCATAGTACCAAACCTTTCAATTTTTTGCAGATTTTGCCCAAACCCTTTATTTATGCCACCCACGGTACCAAACATTTCAAAATGTAGCAGCAAGAGTCCAATGGATGGAAACTGTTAGTTTGACCTTTAATTGATCAAAAATTAAAATCTAGCCAATTGTTGATTAATTCTTAAAGGGTAAAATGGTAACTTTTACTTTTTTCATATAAAAAAACTAAAATAAAAAAAAACCCTATTATCTTCTCCAACCACCCTACCCAACCCAAAACCAAAATTGGCGGCACCATCAAACCTACCTCCGCCACCGTCCAAAGGCAACAATCTTCAGGTCGAAGCATGAAATTCACAACAAGGACTTCAAAACCCATTTTCGCTGCAAAAAATTCCTCTCAAAGAAGAACACAAGAATTCTAATCCCCCTTCCCGGTAATAATCTCCCAGAAATCAAAACCAAAATCATCAATTCCCATTTCCATAATTGCAAATCGAAAATTTCCTTCTTCTTCTTCAACATTTTAATAGTTAAACTACAAATTAAAGCTGCAATAATTAGAATCAAGTTCAATAGTTGAAGAATCGAAAGTGATCTGAACTTCATTTTCTTGTAATCCTTTGGCAAATCTTCATCTAGAAACGGGTCGTCTTCATCGATTTCACTTCCTTTACCTAAAAATTGAGATTTTGTGGTTCTCTGATTCTGGGATTTCTGATTTTTCTTCGGCGGATCGAATAATTGGGACTTGGTTTTGGTTCTAAGCAAACCAGATTTTCTCCAGAAAGAAGAGTTGGAGTTGCATACTAGAACATCCTCGTGTTCGGCCTCTTGTTTTTCTATTAATGTAGTGGTATATAATTTAGGGAAAATTCCAGTTGCATTTGAGGTTGTGGTGGTGGGATGAGGGGGCCGTGGAGGCCGGAGCATTCTTGAATTTGGGTGGAGGTCGGAGCGGAAGTCGGGGGAAGATGAAGAGGTTGTGGAGGCCAAAGCATTCTTTTGTTTTTTTGTTTTTTCCATTATTTTCTTTTTCTAATTATTATAATTATTTTATATTAAAATTGTAAACTTACTATTTTGCTCTTTTAAAATTTAGTCAAATCTACTATTCTTGGTCTACTAACGATCAAATGGATGATTTCCATTCATTTGGACTCCAACTGCCACATATTGAAAGGTTTGGTACCGTGTGTGGTACAAATCAAATATTTAGACAAAGTCTGCAAAAAAGTGAAATATTTGTTACCGTGACTGCAATTTTCCCTAAATACAAACGAAGGATGAATACATGGATAATACTTACTACCCCTCAAAATGTGTAAATAAAGAAGAAATTTGAACATCAAGAGTCAATGAACATAAGCCATACATAGGCTTAAACAGCCCAAAGAGATTTTATTAAAACTCAGATACAGAGTTCACAATTTTTTTTTTCCTACCAAGGCTTCTGATATTGAAGTCGCCACTGACTTCGGTAGAACAGTCCACGAATGACTCGAACATGGCACCACATTATCCGATCTGCAAATAAAACGCCCACATTTCTGTTGTTTTCACTTTCCTCCAACCCGCATCCGCAGGGGTCTCTCTCATCTTTCCTAGATCCTACGTATGTAGTCTTCAGATATTCCAATACCCTTAAAACTTTCTTTACTTGCCACTTCCTGGCTGAATCAATTCTTTGCCCCTTTTATTCCCTTTATCCGTCCGTCTGGGTTTTTATCTAGAAGCGATGAGACTGAAAATAGTGCATCAAAATCAAGAAAATCAGCTTGGTAATGATCGAGAGATGAAAAAGGAGGAAGAAATGGAGCATACCCATGTGGGTATTATACCAGAGGAGGAATCCATGAAGGAGAATTCTTCCCCTCTGAACCCTTCACCCATTTCCGTATCTAACCCTGTTATCGTTTCTGTAAGTTTGTTTTAGGGCATGTTAATAAATTGTTGTGGATTTATGTCATATGATTTGACAATTTTTTACTCCTGTCAACCTATACACAACACCCTCCTTGGGGATGGCAAACATTAGAAGATTTGCGCGTTTATAAATTCTAATAAGAAGATTTGTGCTGTTTAATTATGTGGATGGATTTGTCCAATTGACATTAGATCTGGTTTAATTGTTGAAGGGTAAAAGGAAGAGGAAACCAAAGGAGATGAATGATGATATTTCGCCTATTCTCAGGCGGAGGAAGAAGCCCTCCACTTCCAAATCCAAAGATGTATGCTTCTCTTTTTTATTATACTTGTTTTACTTTTTGCCTTTAGTTTGTGTGTGTGTGTGTGTGTGTGTGTGTGTTTTTTTTTTTTTTTTTTAAATGCACAAAATCTGGAAGTAGTCTGTTACATTGAAAGTTTGGGACAACGCTCAAATCTGGGTTTTCACGATTTGTTTAAATGGCTCTAAGAAATTAAGGATTTGTGGCTCTTTGTTGCTTCACTCTGGCTGCATGTTTGTTTCTTCATGTTAGAATTGATATTTATTTTTAGAGTGTCTCCTTGATGAGCATTTTATGCATAGAATAACCTCGTTTATGGTTTGGTAATTCCGCATCCAGACCTCCATGATATTGTGGCAAATAGCCTTGTTTATTCATCCTTTTACACAAAATATTTATGTTTTTATATACATAGTCTGAACGTGACAATTTCATTAGCAGGCAAAACGAGATGGTGCTGGGACATTGATGAGGTTAGTTCAGTTCCAAAAAATAACTTTTTTCTGGAGAATTTTGCATGTTTACTTTTGAAAATGACCTGCTATATCACTTGAAACAGTAATGGAGATGCCACTAATGATGGGTCTAGCAATGTGGTGACTCCAGTCCTAGTGAAATCACCGACTATGATTCGAGCAGAGGAGTTTCAATTGAGTTTAGGCGATGAACACCCTACCTTTATGAAGACACTAGTTAGATCACATGTTGCAAGTTGTTTTTGGATGGTAATGATTTTTTCAAGAGGATCTGATTGTGTTTAAGATGTTTACTTACGAGTATGTTAGTTCATTTTAAAAGTAATAAATCTTTTTACTAGTCAAATGGCGAATACGTTACTTATTTTGACATTAATAGAATAGTTACTTATAAAAGACTACATTTTTTACTTAATAGTAAGCTATCCAAACATATTAGGAGACAAGAAGTTACTTAAAAGTAACTTTAATTTTTCTAAGCTTAGCCAAAGATGCCCGTTGTCAACTTGGTAGTGTCAGATGCATTTCATCTTTTCTTTATGACTACCATTTCTATGCAGGGCCTTCCCATGCCATTCTGCAAGGTATTTTTACCAACCAAGGAAACTACGGTTACTATTGAGGATGAAAATGGTGCAGAATTTGGAGTTAAGTACATTGCAAACAAGACTGGACTAAGCGCTGGATGGAGGAAGTTTGTTTCTGGAAATAAATTGCTTGAAGGAGACGTTCTGATCTTTCAGCTAGTCAGCCCGTGCAGATTTAAGGTGATTTCTAGCAGCATTATTTTTTATTTACTAGTTTCTTCATTCTACTTACTATCACAATATAAAGTGTAATATTTCTTCTGTAGGTGTATATAATCAGGGCAAACGATTTAACTGAAGTAGATGGTGCTCTTAGCCTTCTAATATTGGACTCTCAAACTAAACAAAGCGATGCAGGTTAGTTTGACTAAAGGAAAAGCTAATGCCACATTTTCTGTTAATCAATATAACAAATATGGATGGAGTGCCCAAATTATAATTTAGTTTAAGTTTAGCAAACAACATGAAAAAATTCAGTGACCACCAATGTATTTTAACCCTTTGGGTAAAGGATTACTGAATACCTCGCCATTTTCTGTTGGCTTCTGGTATCAATTTTGTCCATTATCTGCTCTCTGCCATTTTTTATTGTCTAATTTTGAAATATTATGAAACAATAAAGCCGAGAGAACAGCGAATGTGAAAATCAAAAAGTGTTGTCCAAAATCTCTACCTTTGACAGTTGTGCAGAAGAAGAAACAAAAGGCAGGCCAATCAGGGCTGCAACTTGGGCAGCCTGAGGAACAGTCTGGAATCGATAGTGACGAGGTTGCCTCTGAAGTTTTCGAGGGTTCAAAGTGTTCTGGATCCTCCATACATTTTAAAGACGTTAAAAGCTTCGAAGAATTCCACATTGTGGTGAATGGGGTATGCATCGACTCCGAACTTCCAGAGCATGTACGGCGAAAGTACTATGAGCTGTGCAGCAGTAAGAATGCTTTTCTTCACGAAGGACTTCTCCCGGGCCTCTACTGTAAGTTAGCAGCTGGTATGATTTTCGAAGCTGTCAACACTGCCGATGCTATAAAAGCTTGTAAACTAACGACTCCTCGGTCAGATTTTGAAGTATGGGAAAAGTCGCTAAGGTCTTTTGAACTTTTGGGGCTGAATGTCGGATTTTTAGGGACACGTCTAGGTCGACTGCTGAAGTTGGCATTCAATTCTGAAGGTGCCGTAGATGCAAAAAAATACTGGGAGGCTAAAACCGAACGAGCTCGAACTGAAGATGAGATTAGAGATATTGAAACGAAGCTCGTTGAATTGAAAGAAGTATCCATGAAATTTGATGCTGAAATCGAGAGTTTGAAATCAAAGGCGGAGAGCTACGAACTCATGTTCCAAGAAGAGGTAAATGCTCCATGGTAGTTTTCTCGACGAAAATATAGCTAGTTAATTTCTGTTAGTATTTTGTAATCAAAATTATGCCTAGGAAAAAAAATTTGACAGTGTATACCTTAGCTCTTTTCTTGATTTTGGAAGAACTTTCATTACTTTTTGAAACTTAAAAGTGAAGATGACTGATTTCTGTTGCTGATCTTTTAGATTGTCCTAAAGTTCGACTTTGCGCTATTTAACGCATTGAAGTATTTATTGATCATTAGAATATTTGGCTAAACCGGAGAACTTTACTTATAAGTTAATAAGCTAAAGTGAGAAGAAAAATGAAAAAAAAAAAAAATATAGAAAAA
>CAIGRH010069942.1:0-11051 GCA_903798295.1 Fraxinus nigra
ACTAGAAAACATTCAATTTTATTAAATATTAATCTTTACAATTTTTATTCTTATATTTGTATTCAGAATAATAATAAAAAACAGAAAAAAATTTGGTCGATCCCCACTAAAAAACACTTCATTCCATACACGAAAAATTGGTTGCTCCTGAACCCCCACGAGGGGCGCTGCCTCTCGACCTCTGCGCTTGATCGGTCAGGTCCTCGCTGGGGGCATTGCCCCCGAACCCCACGAAAGGCGCTGTTCATGTGTGATTTAATGTCATTGCACTAATAATAGATAAGGTCGCCCTTCTTATTAATATATTCACTAATGAGCTGATATTCATCTGTTTTGATATTTTACTCAATCTGTAAAAGTTCCTCAAAGATCTCGTGATTTTCATTTTTGAATTAGTGAGTAATTTTGTCAGATTAAATTAATGTTGCATGTAATGTATTGAGACTCAAATACAATTTTCCTATTCTATTAAAATAGTATATATTTTTTTAAACATAAACTCATATGATGAACGGATTGTATCTGATAAAGATTCTCAAATTGATTTCTATTTGTATGTTGAATTTGTAAATATAATTTATATGTCGACTTTTATATCTATTCTTTATTTTGTTACACACTTATTTTTAACGTTAACCAATTAACGACGAACAGACGTTTACCCCACTAGTAACCTGAAGAAATGCTTTCTCAAACATGGCCAAATGTAAAGTTGCCAGGAAAAAAGTATCAAGACAGGAAGTAGGGCCCTAGTCATAATTTCATTTGCCATTTCTTCTCTTCCATATAGACAGGATTCCATTTCACAAACAGGTACACGCAATTGTCTCATGGCTGTTTTGGAGGTCTGTGTTAAGGCTGCTGCTGGCGCCCCTGAAATTCTTGGCGACTGTAATCCACTCTTTCTTCATCCCTCTCTTTCTTTCTTTGCAAGCACAAGACTCTGTAGAAATGATTTTTTATTTTTTTTTGAAACGTTAAGGTCCATTCTGCCAAAGGGTGCAACTGACTCTGGAGGAAAAGAAAGTCTCTTATAAGACGCATCTTATCAACCTCAGTGACAAGCCCCAATGGTAATACTAACTAAATTTCAAACCTTTTTATTTTTATTTTTTTGGTATTATCTTTTCAAAAACATCCATTTTGATTAATGTGTATAATAATGAGAATGTGTTGTTGGGTTTGGTTTTTTGTGGGTTTTAGGTTCTTGGAAGTGAATCCAGAAGGGAAGGTGCCAGTGATAAAATTCGATGAGAAATGGGTTGCAGACTCTGATGTGATTGTGGGTATTATCGAAGAGAAATACCCCAACCCTTCTCTCTCCCCTCCTCCTGAAGTCTCCTCTATGTAAGAATTCTCTCTTTCTCTGCATTTATATTTACACATGATCTAAAATGAATAATGCTCCTCGTAAGAGGTTGGGTTACAACCTTTCACAAGAGAGGTGGCTCCCACGATTAAAATAATAGTGTGCCCCACGTGAGAGGTTGTAACCCATTGTTGTAACTCATGTGTTGTACAAGTAGCATGATTGAAAATGAAATATCCCTCTATGTGCCCGAAAAAATAAGAAAGAAAATAGAGGTATTGTTGATGGAATTCAATAGGATATTGTACTCTGATTTATCACTCTCTTATTGCATACTTTTCTTTTTTGAAGCAACAATTTTAGCGCACAATTAAAAACTTGTTTTAAGCTTTGTCAGAGTGTTACATACTCATAGAGGTTGGATTTTAAAATTTTCTTTTAGATGGAAACTTGTTTAGTGGGTATCTAAAAGTTTCCGAGTCTTTAATAAAGCACAGACATTATTCAGAACCACTAATTTTCTGCAATTTTGTCAAAATTGAAGTAAGAAACCAAAGGACTTCACAAGTAATTCTCTTTTATAGATGCTTTAGATCTTCCTGAATCAATTAAACGGAGTGGTAGGAAAGGATTCACGTAGGCTAACAGAGAGAAAAATGCTTAGTTTTTGTTGATATTTGGGCTGCACCATCTCCTAACATAGATGGGCAGTGTTTAAAATGCTGTACCTGGAGACTTTGGCTGAACAGAGCAGACTCTTCGTTTTAATGCTAGACGTTGCACTCAAATAATATGGGGGTTTAGTTATTAAATAGTATGCAATTCTCTTTAAGTTTAATCATCCTGCTAATTGTTGTTGATTGTTTTGGTGTCCTTGTTCGATTTTTGAAATGAAGGTAGAGTGTTGTTTTATGGTCTCTGTCCTAAATTACATACTTTTTACTTCTAATACTTAAATATCTCAGTGTTCTTCATATATTCACGGCTACAAAGTTTGCCAGTCTTGATTCGTGGGTTATAATCTTTTTGAAGTCATGAAATTTTTTCAGAATTTCATCATGATTTATTTGTTGGGTTTTTGTTTTCTCCAATAAACTAGTTTTCTTTGTCAAGGTCATCCGGATAGAAGCAAAACATAAACACGAGTTTATTTTAGTTTTTGCACTTCTTCTGAGCAATTTAGTGCTGTCTTCTTCTAGTTTCTAAAATTTGACCATGAAATCTCAGGGGCTCCAAGATATTTCCTTCGTTTGTGAAGTTCTTGAAGAGCAAGGATCCCAGTGATGGATCAGAGCAGGCTCTGCTAGATGAATTGAAGGCACTGGATGAGCATCTCAAAGCGAAGGTGCAAATTTTGGGTTTGAAAAAAAAAATCCTATTAATAATTTTTGTTCTGTCTCAATTGGATGGAAACTTACTTAGTTGTATGTAAGAACAGGGACCTTATGTTGCTGGAGAAAATATTTGTGCCGTTGATCTGAGTTTGGCTCCAAAGCTTTACCATCTTGAGGTAGCTCTTGGTCATTTCAAGGGGTGGACTGTCCCTGAAAGCTTTAGTTACTTTCATAACTATGTGAAGGTATCCAAATTGTTCTCCTTAATCTCTTTCGTTTTGCCTTATCCCTCTTTCTTGTAGTTCTCTGTGGTGGCATAAATAGGATACCTGGAATTAAAGATGTCTCTTCTTGCATAACTGTGTCTGAATTAATTAATAAAATCACTGTTTTCACTCAGTATTTGTTTCAAGCATATTATTTGTTACCTCTGATGTGTTCCAGGTGGTTATGTTCCTAGGGTGCATACAAAATGTCAAAACTATTGTGTTAAATATGTTTGAATGTGCAAAAATCATGATTGAAAATGGAAGGGTGCTCCATTTAACAATTAATTTATCTACCTATGATATTGAAGCAGTCAGATGCAGGCATGCAGCATTAGTTATAGTAATCAATTTCACCGCTAAAATTAATAGCTATTAGCCCAAATATTTACATGTAATGCATTCTTATATTGTGATGTCCATCGCGTGCATAATTTTCAGACCCAATGTGACTGGGTTGGTGGGTCATTGGTTCAACCTGCAGTCACTGGTTCAAGCATTAGCTCCCGAATGGGTTACTGACGGATCAAAATTCAAAACAGCCTGGATATGGCTGGGCTTGACCGGGTTTGCTTGCAACTTGGTTCAACAATAACCGGACTGGCCAGCCCCTGGTCCGACCGGCTTGTCTGGTCTGTGTTTTAAAACACTGGTTGCATGGACACGTTTTAGTTCCGAAGATCATATAAAAATATTAAATGGCGAATTCAAAATGAGATGTTGAATGATTTTGCAAGTTTTGATCAAAATATATAATTGCAACGCTAAACATGATATGCTTAGCCAGGTGCATCAGGTTCCATAGAAATAGATGGACAGTTTGTGCTCCTCGAAACCATGGGGATATCGCCTTCCAGGGGCACGTCAATCAAGGCTGGCCCCGAGAATTTCGAGGCCTTAGGCGACTGATTATTATGAGGTCTTTAAAGATAATTTTTTGCATTTGCAACGATACTTGAACGAAATAAATTTTCTAGTATTTATTTTCCATAGGGAATTAGATTAACAAGAGATCGAGAATTGAATCAAATATGAAAGTGAATTTACAGCTTGTGTACTTCTTCAATTTTAACTGACAGATTGAAGAAACATGCATAAATAACAACAATGCCTACAAAATAGTGCCGAATTTCTTATCTTTTCATTATAGAGAAAGAGAGCAAACAATTCTAACTGCTTACTGAAGTCAGAACAATAAGTATAATAAAAATCAACACACCACTATGTTCTTTCTTCACACCTATGCATAAATGAGAGATTTAAGTCAAAATTCTTTAAGCTGAGTTGTCAGAAAAATACAATAGGCTAATCAACAATAGTAATTAAATTAAAATCTGTGTCATTCAAAAAGAGAAATTCTAGGATGGATTGTTTTTTTGGAGGCCCCAAAATGGCCAAAGGCCTTTACCTAGTAGGCCTTATGCCAGGGCTTGCCCTGGTGTCAGTGCTCGATATAAGCTTTCCTCGGTTCTACCCGAAAATGGAATAATTTATTTGGTTAAAGTATTAATGCTTTCGGTGATATTTAACTTTAATTCTGGACAACCAGAAACATATTCCACAAGATCTTTTGTTTTGGAGTTTCCTGTTTCTTCATCACTATTTTTGCATGTCCATTATCTGGTCCGAAGCCTCTCCTGTTACCTGTAACTGATCGTTCTTGAATATTGGTTAGTTTATTTTCAGTGAGTTATTTGGAGGAGTTGCTTTAGTCAGAGTAGAGTTGGTCATAGACAAATGAAAAACAGAATAAAGTTTTAGTTCATTTGAACGTGTTAGAAGAGGGCCAGGAACACCAAAAAATAACATGATACATGCTGCTAAGGATCAGTTTAGATGTTACGTAAATCAAGCAATTGTACTGAACAGAGTGGAGTAACCATTCTGCGAAACCCAAATTTTATTGGGAAGAGTGAAGCTTTGTTGTGGGTTGAAATTCTCTTTCTTGTGCAATCACGTCCAAAGCATTTTTCATTTTATAGGGTTACTGTACTGTTATCAAGTCAAAACACAAAACTGAAATTGTTTATTCTGCTTTCCTTTCCTGCACTGCAGTTGCTCTTTTCTCGGGAGTCTTTCAAGAAAACAAAGGCGGCAAAGGAACATGTGATTGCAGGATGGGAGCCGAAAGTTAATGCATGAACTTGTTCTAAGATGTAGTGTAACCGTTCTGAGTTTCTACTCTTTGTCTTGTGGCGTCTGTTATGAATGTTTCACAATATCTAAGCCTGTTGTTGCATGCTCATAAAGTCGACTTTAGTTGCTTAGAATGACTGAAATAAATATATGTTGTTTTCGTCGCTTGATGACTGATTTACCATTTGTGCAATGAATGGGTTGAAAGTAGAATGCAGTTTCTGAATGCTGCTGGATGGATTTAGTGAGTTTATTTAAGTTGGAACTTTAAGTTGTGTTGTAGTGATGGTGTTAAGTGGAATGACCAACCTGGCCATTTTGAAACAAAAAAAGTTGGTTTCCTAAATTGAAAAAAGGCCTATAGTTAAGTGACTAGTTGAGGAAATAGAAACAAAGCTCAAATTGAAAAAAGACAAGTTGTATCTTAGCTTGCTTGTAACTATTAAAATGGCAAATAAATGGCAGATAGGTTCTTCCGAAGGCCTCATGCTAATGCTCTACCAAATGCATAACAAAAGGTGAGTGGAGATCGCATTCATGCACGATAAAGAATAGACAAACAAATGAATGTAGTTGTAGAGGAGGTAAGGATAAATTTGTGATGTTGATGAGCAACATACAACAAAAATCCTATTTTTTTTTTACAAATCACTACACACACTTGTCCACAATGATCTCGGCCTCCTTGATGGCTGCATCAACATTCAGTCTCCGTTTGATATGACTTTTATTTTTGTTTCTTGTAAAAGTGTTTCGTGAGAGAGCTATCGTAGGCCAACTTCCTCTAAAAAATTTTCTAGTAAGATAAAACATTTTCAGAAAATTATTCAAATATGTTCGAAAACATTTTCTTAGTCTTAGAAGCATTTTTTTGACTTTTTAAAAGGCTTGCATACGGACTCTTAAGTTTTAACCGATTCATTGGATTATGCATTTGCCTTGTCTTTACAATCACCCTCTGAAAACCTCTTTATACTTCTCTATGTAAGCAATCGACTCATGAATTACTCTGTTGGAAGAAGAGTGGGGGCTATATTGTGCCATAAATAAGAACATTCATCCTTGCAAACCGCATTTAGAATGGAACTCTTACATGATATTGTCCTTTAACTATTTACGACGACAAGGATTGCATATTAGTAATGATCCGCGAACACTAATTCACTGACATATCCCAATTAATTATGTTTAAATCTCTAAACCGCAAGCTGCTTTTACTAAATTTAGTTCATGCTCCGCTAATGATGGTGTAAGCATTAGATCACTTTGGTGCGAATTTGAACTTCAATGATATTGATTCAGTTAAACAATCAAATACAATTATATTTCCAGATACTGACCCACCTGCTGGCATTACCTTGTCCATGTGTCTTCTTGGTTAGAGAAATGTCCAATAACAAATATATTTATAAAAAAAAAAATCATAAATGTGAAGGCCAATGGATGGAGAAAGAAAATTTTCTATGTGATCTTTAAACCACTCTCTTCTGTTTCTTCCCTCTGCCTTACCAAACACACACACACACACAAAGAGAAATGGTTGGTAATTACAGCAACTAGGTGAGACTTCCAAAGGGATCACATTGATCCTAACTCTATATATCAAACTGAGCCCTTGTTTGGTGAGGATTAAAGATTTTAATCTAAATTAAAGTTAACAATTAATTTGTACTACATATTTCATGGGATCCACAACTTTTCAACCATGCATTTCATCAACTTTTATCAAAATTTGCTTAATCAGATTTTAATCCCCACTAAACAAGGGCTGAGTTTTAAATGAATGAATTTGGATCATGCTATCCCTTTGATGCCTCCTTGGGTAGCTCCACAGTTTGAGATCTGCTATGGCTTTATGCCTTTATCATATCATGCACTGCAAATTTGGCTGGTTTACACTTCAATAGGGGATGCACAGATTGCAGAATCATTACAGTAAGTTCACAACACTTCATTGACAATCTTGATCTGTGTGTGTATGTGAGTTTTTATACACTTCCTTTGCAAGTCTCAAATTTTCTTCAAATGTTTGGTGTCCCTGATAAAAGCATGAAATAATTATACTGGAAAAAAGAATTCTAATCTTCATAATTTACTGTGTAAAAACTGACTTATCAGCTCTTGAATTTCATCTTACTTTTCTCTTGTAAAGATATTTTATTCAGACACTGTCACTCAAAAGACTCTCAGTTTCGTGAGCTCTAATATTGTAGAATTATCCTTGCTCTAAATAATGTAGATAATTAACTGAATCAAGAATCTTCTGTAATTTAAGTGAAACAAACAATTCGGTTTTTGAAATTAGTACTCTATACCACTTTTAGCAGCCCTTTAATCCTTCTACTGATCATAATTTAGAATAGATGGCAATGCCTGCAAATTCAAGATTTTGCTCGCAGAAAAACTTGGATATGCAAGTATATGTATGTGTGTATGTGTACATATATCACTTCATCATTCTCCGCACCTAGCAGCTGATAGTTGCGCCGTTTATTTATGCTAAACTAAGCCCCTGTTTGGTACACATTAAAATTTTCATTTTTATTATTCTATTCATTTTCAACCACACATTCTTCAATAAAATCATATTTTTCATTACATCGTAACTTCTCCTTCTTTTTCAACCACACATTTTCCATCAATCTACTATTCCAAAATGCATTCTTCCAAAATAATGTGGCTCAAACACACCCTAAATATCCTAAGAATAAATTAGTTTTTGGGAAGAGCGGCCTTAATTGATTCAACTGTGAGCTTATCAAACAAGCCTAGAAGCTATTAATAAAAGATATAAAATCTCAAACTTTGAGGTCAATTCATACAATGTTGTATGTATCGAAATATACTTTCACGATTTTGTTGGTGGTACTCTGGTAAAATATAGTATGGTACACATATAAAGTAATTTTTGAGGTCATTTTACTTGGATAATAAATGCATTGTGAAATATCTATCATGGAATTTTGGACATTGTATTGAACGAATTGTTTGTTGAAAGGGGAAATATGTAGGCCAAATGTTGGGGTATTGGACTACATAAAAGTTTGTAGAGGACATACATACATATTAAGTCCTTGTTGTGTAGAGATTAAAATTATATTTTTAGCAGATTTTGATAAAAGTTGATGAAACGTGTGGTTGAAAAGTTATGGATCCTATCAAATACGTGGTTAAAACTAATTGTTAATTTTGATTTTGACTTTGATAAAAATCTATAATTTAATTTTTATCAAACATGGACTAAAACAAATTACAATTGTAAGTCAGCAGAAAATATGGCCTAGGCTAGCATGGAACTCAATTCAAACTCTCTTTGCCCTCCCTAGATTGAAAAATGAATTTAGATTAATGAGATTTGAAGTGTAGCCTCATCTCCATGGTTCATTTGATAACGTGAATCTTAAAATTAGTTAATTGCTCGTTCGAACATTTTGAACTCTGATAAATAAATAGTTTGGAGGTGAACGATATTGTTTGATTTCAAGTAGTTTTATAAATATTTAAACATAATTAAACCATTTCGAAACAATTTGGTTCGATTTTAAAATGGTCAAAACTTGAAATATGTGGAACCATACCAAATTGATAGAACCATTAGTCATCAAGGCACCAATGAAATTCTCTAGCATACCAACTCGATCCTTAAGATTTTGACTTGCAACCATCTTTCATTTTCTCCAACAATTGCCTAAGCTTGGCTCTGATACCAAATTATCACTAGTGTTGTCGAACAATCCAAACATGACCTATAATGGGATTGAGGTTCCATGCCCAAGTCAGTCAATTCCCAAACAACAGCAAAGGAATTATAATAGCAAAGTGAAAATCCACGAAATTTGGCTAAGTAAAAGAATGAAAAAGAAACCAGGTACAAGCTTTGTAAAGGCCAAACACACTATCTTTGTTACTTCAACACTTGGAATATATAATACAAAATCCGTATGTATAGTTGACAACCCAACTGCTGGTGGGTCACGTGCAATTTTTGCCTCCCATATAGCGCACCATCACATTTTCAAGCACTCAGCAGCTCGCCAAAACTTTGATCACTTCTATCCTTGTCAGTGGCGGATTCAAGGTATTAAGTCAATTAGAACAGTCGTTGACGGTCACAATAGTAAGATTGTTTATTAATATTTAATTAAATAATATTAAAAAAACTTAATCAATATATAAATGCATAAAACGTAAAAAGTCATATACGTTTGAAAATATAATCCAATACAACCTAAAAATATATATATTTTCCAATCATATATGTATAATCAAGTTTCAAGTTTTTACAAACTTAAGCGAAACAGTTTATACGTAAAAGATGATTAAATGGTAAAGACAAACTCCGAAACTTTTTTAAAACAATAATTTTTAGAACTAAAACCTTTTTTGACCCTAAAAGAAAAAGTATTTTTCAAACTCTAAAAAGAATAAAGAGAAGCATTTAGATTGTTCAAATTTAGATTTTATAAAATAAATTAATAAAACATAACAATAAAAGAATATATATATCATGGAATAATAATTTGAATCAATAAGTTTTTAAAAGAAATTATTTCGAAAACGAAAACTAATAATATATAATTGTTTAGTTATTATTTATTGTATTAAAAAACTAAACAAAAAAAGTGGAAGTGTATAAAATTGAACCCCATACCTCTGACGCACAAAATGATCCTTCTACAATGTGAGCTACACTTCTTTTTGTTGGACATTTGTACAATTATTAGTTATTATTTATCATGCTTCAAATAAAAATAAATAAAAGGAGGAATATTGTTGAAGGGAATCAAACACAAGTATCTCACATGGAAAAGCAGACACTCTTTCATACGGTCTACACACCATTTCAATAAATACTATATATATATTACATAAATCTTCATTAATTTTGTTCTCGATAGATTCAGCACAAGTGGTTGTGCTCGGTACTGGATTTGCATCGATCCTTGTGCTTTTTTTTTTTTAATAAATCAGTTAGACAGCAAGCTTGTAATTCAGTTGTGTAGACCTTTCATTCCCTACATAGTCTAATCCTGATCATGCAATGTTACTAGTGGTGGCAATAAGCCGAGCTGAGCCTAGCGAGCTAGAAGATGAGCTCGAGCGGCTCACGAGCCACTTTTTTACGAGTCGAGCGGCCGAGCCGCTTGGCTAGATTGCCACCTCCAAATGTTACCGTCACTTGAATTAGCATTGCATGCCTAAATAGTTTCTTGTTGAATCATGAATGTATGGATCACAAGTACATTCGTGAATGTCAACATGATACCTTACTTCCATTCATTGAGCCCTTACTTGATACACATTGCTTCCAAAATATATTTTTCTTTCTATTATTTTAAATGACATATTTTTCAATAAAATAATATTATATATAAATTCAAAATTTTTCCTTATTTTTTAACTACACATTCTCCATTAATTTACTATTTTAAAATGTATTCTTAAATAAAAATGAGACCTGACATTTTTTTGATCAATCATGCCACATGAACATCACGTTGTTGACCTATGATTCAATATAATTCCACTTGTTTTGATTATAACAAACAATACATTTATACTTCTAACAAGTTTTGTTTTTTGAGTTTTTCATGAATAAATTTTTTAAGCTCTCAAAAGCTCAAATCGTCATCCGTTGAAGAACAAGCAATCAAAAGAGACTCGAAGAGTTTTTGAAAGTTGTTTATCGAAACTTATATTTATATGTAAATGTATAACTCATCGATTTTAGCAAATTCATAAAGCTCAAACAAATACTCATTATTCATAAATTTGCATAAGAAATGTTTGACATGAAAATAAGTTTTTGAAAATTAAACATTTTGATGATGAAAAGCTTTTCTTCAAAGCAACACATTTATGTCGATCGGAATGTGGACCAGTCGACCAGTTTGATCGATCGAAGTATCAATCGAAACTCCAACGGTTTGATTTCTACAACGACTATATTCACACTTTCGGTCAACCGAAGTTGGTCAACCGAAAGTGACTGATTGTGTCTCTTTT
>CAIGRH010069946.1:7523-29215 GCA_903798295.1 Fraxinus nigra
AAACCTTGGATTTATATTAATAAGAGGGTTTCAAAAAACGAAACAGAACATAATTCATTATCTTACTAGCACCAAAAAAAAAAAAAAAAGAGAAATTTGAATTCTCCCATTCTTGTTCTCTATGTGAAGTTCCATTGGAGACTAGACAGTTGGACAATTGTAGATTGCAAATCGTGATTATTCATGTTCAAGATGAGAAAGGAGTTTGCAAAATTCAACAAAAATATAATTCATATCACAGTTTCTTTCTAAACACATAGAAGATTATTGGTGTAAATTGAAATATTGTTTAAATTTCATTGTGTATGTTAAATAAATTTCCAACATGTATTGCCTTGTCTATCTTTCTGGCCAAGACAATGAGTTCATATTCCATCACCTCCCCCACTCTTTCTGCCCTTAAGAGAGCATGCCCAAGGGCTCATTGAACTTTCCTCCAAGGTGATGAAGCTCCCCGCAAAGTTTTACCTTCGCCACCCAAATGCGATTGGAAGGGACCCAACCTTTATCCACACCAAGGGGGCCTCTATGATCCAAGGTGTTTGAAGTTAGACCCTTGATGCTCTATGCAAGTTACAATCTCTGATACCTTGAGCAACTTCTGATTTGATTAATGTATGATCTCTGCAAAGGTGACTTACAGCCAAATCCTTACTAATCCGTCTAGAACAATGTGCGAAATTTCATAGATCTATGATGTATATTTTGTGACATCTTTGAGCGTCGTTGAGATGAAGGCACATGTCAAACATCTAAGTCACATTGTTTGCATCTCTTTTGCCCATACTCATACTTGTATCATTTGAAGGCAATTAAAATTTGATGATCTCACTCTCAAATATAAAACCCACTATTATTGTATTTCCCTTTCCTCATGTTTCTTCCATGTCCAAATTATTATTGTCTATATTTTGATTTGAGAGTCGAAATGCATAACGTAGATAACTTGTAGTTTAAATCCTATCTAATCTAACTCTTTATCGGACTCTAATTTAATGTCTTCTTCTTCATTTATAAACAAAAAACAAAAAAACAAAAAACAAAAAAAAAGGTACATTTAATGGAATATAGCATATTTAAGTAATTATTCATTGGCCAAAAAAAAATGAATCGTGTACAGCGCACTTAGGCACGACTAGGCGGGAAAAATTGGGCCATCAAGGAGAAAGCGCGCCTAGCACGCTTAGCCGCCTAGGCACGCTTATGCACACTTAATCGCGCGTTAAGCGGTNATCTAACTCTTTATTGGACTCCAATTCAATATCTTCTTCTTTATCTAATTCGTCCTCCGCATCGTCCGATACAAAATCATAATTCTTGGGCTCCCTTATTTCATCATTTCTTGTACCTCTTGTAGGTTGTAAGATATCATTCTCCACCCTATCATTCTTCTTCTCACCCTCATCATCACAACTGTCTACAATCCAAGATTGTGCATTAGTAGCATCACTTGCTAGTAAAGTCTCTATTTTGGTCTTCCTCTTCTTCTTGTTCATCAACCTTGCATTAAATTGGACATAAACGAGATTGTTCATCCTCGTAGTGTCAAGTCTATTCCTTTTCTTGGTGACCCATCTACAAAAAAATAAATAAATAAACAAAAAGAAAGGTATATTTAGTGGAGCATAGCACATTCAAGGACATGATGCCACACCTTTTTCCCTTGATTCCTGCTACTTGAATTTTATGTCTATAAATTCCTCCCTTAGTAACCTTATCACAAAACATGCATTTCACACTATTAAGATTTTTAGGATCTACCAAAATTGCGATTTCCCAACCAAAATCTCCGGAATCTCTTTTTAGTTGACTAGCATGGAATTTAGATGTCGTTGATGAATCATCTTCTTCCATTGGTTTCTACAAAAAAATATAAACAATACAAATTTTTATTATTCATTTAACAAAATAATAATAATTGAAATTAAACACAAAAGCTAGAGGCCCAAAAGCATAGAAAAGTCGAAATACAAGAAAACCACAATGAAAAGAAGAATTGTAAACAAAATTTACTGAGAATCCACAAAATACCAAGAATCATATGTCCCAAAATTACAAATACAACGTAAAGCATAATAATCTCCTAATGTTATGCGTACATGATACCCAAATCAGTGCGGTGGTGCGGAGAAATTGAGAGGTTTTGCATTGTTCTTCCGTCTTCTCGGTTCTCTGGAGTCTGAAGTTTTTGAAATTTGAAGGGATAGTGGGTTACTGAGTATAGGTTGTGGGTTTTATTAATAAAAAAAAAGGAAAAAATTGGGCTCCCTTAAAATTTGAGTCTGAGGCGGAGGCGCACCTAAGCATGCCTAGGAACACATAGGCGCATTAAGCGGGCAACATTGTCGTTGGTCGCTTGATTTTCGCTTAGGCTCAAAACGAAACGTTTTCATCACGCTTCCCGCTAGGCATAGGCGCGCTTTTTAGAACACTAATATGTACATTACAATTTTTATTTTTTACACCACATTTTAATTGCATTTAAAGTTCTTAATCTTTACTCATTATAACACTTATGTTTCCAACGATTTGTCATGCCATTCTTATCCTCAAACTTTCCATTAGATAACACAATTTATTTTTATAACAATTTTAAGTCCAAAAGTTCATGGAAACGACGTAAAATATCTTATTTTTTCATCATATTTTTTTAAAAAATAAAAAATTAAAAGTGAAAAATGATTTTCTCTCATTTCAAAGGATGAAAATAAAAATAGTTTGATAAAATCATCATCAAGGATGAGATGTACTAATGGATGGAAGGTTGAAAATTAGAATTCAATGAAAAAAAGTTAAGAAAATAATTGATACATGAACGATTGAGGAGCTTAACTATAATTAAAATATGGTGTAACAAATAAAAGTTTTTTGTGTCAATGTGGACCCTTTTGAAAATTTTAACAAATTTCAGTTTCCGAAATTAACCTTTTAAGGAAGATAGAAAGTGCATTAACCAAAGATCAATTCTAAATCTAAAAGTTACATTTGGGGAGGGAAATATGTAAAATCCAACAAACATAGGTATTATCTATGTTATAAAGGCAAGAAAAACAAAGAATAAGAGAAGAAAATAAAGAGAGCCAAAACTCGATTGTTGATATTGATAATCAATGACCCCATATTTATTATACATTATAATTAGGGTTTCATGGATATAATATCAATTCAAAAATAGTATTTAATTACAACCACTCACTTGAATAACTAAGTACACAATATCCGCCTCATTAAAAATATTGTTTAACAAAAATTCGATGGAACAAAAATATCAAACAAAGGGAAAAAGAGTACAAATAATTATTAAAAAAAATATGGAGTAATCAAATATCTCATCGTTACAACCTTATCAGAAAAGCCATTGTGACAAAACCTAAGCGAAGGAAAAGAATAAGAACTACTTACCATGATTTCAATCAACGAAAATCCTTATATGGAGGTGCCCAAATCTTCTACATCAATGTCTATAATGTATCTACCTTCCTAAAAACTTTTATGAAACAATTTCAACGTTCCATGTCTTGTTATAGTCTCCAACCAATACCATCTTCATATAAGATATTCACCATCCATGGTTGATTGCAGTGAGCATGATTGTCTTGTGAAGTTGGGGTTTCAAGAGTTTCGTAAATAAAATGTAGCATACAAGAGTAAAACCACAAAGTTAGTTATGTTGAGGGTAAATGTCTTGTCGTTTATGGACATTCATTAAACAACGAATATATCTCATTAAAACCTTACTAACCAATTCATTGAACCCAACCCATCAATACATCTTTTTTCTAATTTTAAAATTCAGATTATTAATTTTTAAACTTAAAAAAATTAATTAATAAGAAAACAAACTTATATATAAACTCAAAATTCAGATTGTATACTTTTGATGTAATTGATTGTTGGTAAAGTATTGAATATGTAGCAAGACTTTGGAGAAATCTATCCTTTATTAAATACATTATATATTTTATTAATATGGACTACACTAGCCAAAAAAAAATGTCAAGAAATTTTTAACCCAAAATAGGTAGCAAAATTTTCTTACTCGAGCCAATGTCTAAATTTACTAACCAAACCAAACTGACTTAAATCGATTTCATTTGGCTCAATTCAGTTTCAACAGCTAGATTGAGTCGATTTCAATTTCTAGTTGGGCCTAAAACCATGCCTGACCTAATGATAATATCACCTGAAATATGTATATAGTATTTATCAACTTTTTTACTAGATAATGCCTTTGTCAATATATCTGCTACAATATAGATATGTAAATAGATAAACTTGTTGATGAGTTTTACGCACATCAAATAATCTAATGCATCGTCATAATCAACTAGTCCCAAATCGTGAACTTATCAAAATATAATAAATAACAAATCTGCTGTACTAAAATATGGTAATTCAGAATCAATAAATTATTCATTATCCGAGTGATCGTCTTTTCACTTGAAGTGAAAAAATAAACGCGTCACTTTTCCATATGATTACTTTTCTACGTAATTTGAATGATGATTAAGAATTTAATTGGCTGAATTCTCAATCTGCAAGTCAAGACTACTAGAAAATCCGACTTCAGCAAATGGAAATTTCCTGCCGACACATACCATCGGTGAAAGTCCCGCTGGTAATTTTTCTGATGTAACATAAATGTCGATGATTGCCGATGTATTTACCTTTAGATACATATCCGTCGGAACCACCGACGAATTCGAATGGATGTTATATCGTCAAGTTTAGCGACGTCTTAGTTCGAAGGAAACTACCATTGGTTTTGTTTCATTTCTATTTTTGTTGGTAAATTCAAATGGATACTTTCATTTCTATCTCCGTTTCAATCTTCTTGCAAGCATTGTGAAATTGCTCTTTTAAAATAACATCTCCATCATCATACTCGATTGATGGAACAAACTTAGATCTAGAGGATGTACTTAAAGCCGATAGGAAAGTATAGATCATACAAACATCCGCCTTTACTTGGGCCTTGGGTTGCTTCACACCGCAATTCAATATCAATATTAGGTTGTGATAATAGCTCTAAACCATGCATTACCTCTGGCAAAAGCTTATACTTTTCTTACAGATAACAAATATGTCATAATAGACACTATATGAAATATGTAATACAAATATACTTTATATATTGCCCTCGTTTGAGCCACATTATTTTTTTCATTCTCATTCTTCCACTCATTTTTAACTACGCGTTCTTCAATAAAATAATATTTTCCATCACATCAATAACTTTTCCTTCTTTCTCATTACATATTCCCCATCACAAAAAAAAAAAATGCATTATNTAGCTCTAAACCATGCATTACCTCTGGCAAAAGCTTATACTTTTCTTACAGATAACAAATATGTCATAATAGACACTATATGAAATATGTAATACAAATATACTTTATATATTGCCCTCGTTTGAGCCACATTATTTTTTTCATTCTCATTCTTCCACTCATTTTTAACTACGCGTTCTTCAATAAAATAATATTTTCCATCACATCAATAACTTTTCCTTCTTTCTCATTACATATTCCCCATCACAAAAAAAAAAAAAAAATGCATTCTTGGCTACAAAATGTGTACCAAACACGGGCATACTTACACAAACATGTTGCGATTTATTATCAACATATTCTCCTTGTCCCTTGTTTCGCTTATGTGCATGTTTGAATAGCTCTGAAGCATGTGGTGGTTGACCTAATTCTCTGTGCTATAAACCAACAACAAATATATCATAGTAGATCATAGATTCACTAATTTATATATTAAACAGCTGAAGTAAGCAAAAACATATACATTTAATTAGTTGTGTATCAAAAACATTCAAAGAGACATACCACTTTATGTTCATGCGCGACAATTGTTTTCAAACCGGATACGTGCTTAGTCACTGTTCTGATTTATGCGTTAGCCGATCATCATGTCCAGATTTGGACTTCTTCTATTCATCACTGTTCTATTTTTTTTTCTACAAGCTCGTTCTAATGCTCATGCTTAACCACTATGGTCTCTGTCCCTTCCAATTAGCCACATCTTTAAAATCACTTTTCTCTAGCCTCACAAAATATGTCCCTAGCTAAGTTGAACCTTTGAGGCAGCTAACCATACTGCCTTCACTTCTCTTGCTTTTCTACAACCCGTGTGTATTTATTCTAATATAATAACAAGAATTACATGAGAAATAAATCATTGATAAGAAACACATAAATGTAACTTTTTTTTATAACCAATCATATGAAGGAGCAAATATTTCTTCTACATTTAGTTTATCTTTATTATAAAAAGTTCATTAGATTTTTGATGGTTTAGTGAAACTTCACAGACTTGCATTTGACAACAAATATAAAAATCTTTTTGTGCATGTGATTTACCTGAGTCTCTTTTTAGTTGTGTAAGTGTGCATCTGGTGTGGATCTTATCAGCAAAAGTGTGTGTAGACAAAAATCAAAGACAAAACATCTTTGACTAAACTTCTAGCTAAACACACATTGCAACAATTTAAAACCCACATAACGTGAAAAAGAATTCTAGATCAATAATTTAACAGTAAGATAAGAACATGGGCTAGAGAGAGGAAAAAAACTAAGCGTACCATGTTAGTATTGTCATCATCTGTAAGTTTCAATTTCCACCAACTCCAAATCAGAATCCAACTAAAATAATGTTGCATAAGGTTAGGTTGTAAGCAGCCTTTCGCATAAACAATTTCCCTCTTTCATTTGACAAAACTCGAAACGATTACAATAAAGTTCTATATCATTTCTGGTCTTGACATTGTCTTTTGTTTTTCCTTTTATATCCATAACTGTGAATATATATTATCAAACACATTCTTTTTGATGCGTATCACATCTAAATTGTGTTGGATGAGATTCATATGCCAATAAGGCAACTCTAAAAATATGATTTTTTCAGTCAATTATGGCTACAACCGAAACCTTTTATGGCTTGTCTCTTAAAAGATTTTCCTCTCGAAATGTTCGAAAGGTTCTCAACTATAATTCGTCACCAGTTAGCCGATGTAGAGCCTCATCTTTTTCAACTCTACTTACATAGAACTTGTCTCGTTGTTTTCTAAAGGCATGTTTGGGTGGCAAGAATATACGATGTCAATTCAAAAATGATGATATCCTCTATTTTTAAGTGTAAATTATTTAGTTTGACCCATACAATATAGACAAGACTATAGACCGTGTGTAATCCATCCAGACAACATACCATATCCCAAAAAATTACTAATTGTCCACATCAACATAGCTTTCATAATAAAATTTTGCTTCATATGCATGTCATATGTTTCAGCACCTTCATCCCACAATATTTTTACTTCATCTATGAGAGGACGCAAATAAACATCAAGGTTTTTTTAGGACTCTTTGGTCTCGAGATAACCATACTCAACCATGGTGGTAGATTGTACATTGTCATTATAACTGGCCAATAGGATAGTAGACATGGTAAAGGGATTAAATCCATCTGTGCATAAACCAAGAGGAGTAACTATGTGGATCGAGGCTAAAACGAGGATAGGTTCGATCAAAGTTCTGTCATGCCTCATTATGTATGGGATGCGACATTTCACCTTGCGTTAATTGGTTCTTTGAATGCCAAATCATGTGCTCTAATGTATGCCTTGACATATACAATCTTTGAAGATTAGGGGTTACAGGTAGGTATCGTAGCACATTGTGCGGAACTCTGTGCCCTGATCAAGATACATTCTTTATATACTGTAGACTAACACACATAGGACATTGTGTCATGTTCTTTATTTCTCAATGCTACAACATGTAATCATTAATACACGCATTGATATTTTCTACTCCAAAGCCAAGACTAGATAACATTTTCTTTATTTTATAAAATGTCACTTCTAACTAGTCACCTTCTGCCAAAATCTTCGTAATTGTGGACAACATGCAACCATAACACATAGACAAATTAGATTCAGACTTCAAATTCAAGAGTCTAGCCATTGTCGAAAATTTGGTATGCTTACTAGAATCAGGCCAAATAGGTTTGTTGGCTTCTTCCAGGAGTTTCAAGAAATTTGAAGCATGTTGATTTGGGACATGTTCCACATGAGCACACTAATCTTGATTGACAAATTTCTTGAACATTTCATGGCCCATCGCATCGATTACCATGTTTTGATGGGTATAGTTCATTGTAACTCGTGCAACTGAGGATTCACCAATTGATCTGATGTATTATTAACGAAGATCACCATGTGTTATCCATTGTGTATAACCACTTCTAAATCCATTTTTGTAAAGATGAAATCTCACAACTTCTCCATCAAGAAACCTTTTATTGTCACATTTAGAACATGGGAACTTAATTTTATCTCCAACTCTTGGTTGTGAAATGGCAAATTCAATAAACTCGTCAACCCCTTTAATATATATGTCAGAAGGAAAACCATCATTGGCTCGTTCAAACCAACTACATTCAGCCTCCATGTTGTTCAACAATGTTACATCTATATTTACACAAAAAGAAAACAAGAAATCTTCTCATTAATAGTACATGTGTAACTACACACTAAAATAAAGAAAGTATATGACATAAGTAACTAAATTCTTTCCATAAATTCTTTAGATGCTTAAGTTCAGCTATGCACTATTATCAAATTGCATATTAAGAAAATATAAACATAAAAGAATTAAGAATCAAGATTCTCTCAAATATTGAAAGCATAAAAATAATATCAAAAAATAGAAAATTACTGACAAATTATAATGCATCGTTAAGATGCTACATTAAATGGAAGTAAATCTTGAAATCAAGAAAATTATAAATCACTCACTATGTTACTTTGAATGGAAATGCATAAAATTCAATCTTGTACTGATTATGAATTCCAAGCGTGATATTTCAATTATTCTTCGTAGAACTACAAAATACAAATACAATTAGGTGTGAGGTCGATTTTGTGGGAAGGAAGAAAATTAGCTGGGGTGTGAGGTCGAGTTTAGGGGAAATGAAGAAAAGTAGCTGTAAATTGGGATTTTATTTTTAAGCTCGAAGATGTTGTAATGGGGCAGGTCGGGTCTAATATTATCGATGGAATCACTAATGGAAATATTCGTTGGTATATTTGAAGTAATTTTTAATTTTCTTAATCCAAATTTACCTAAGAAAAAGTCCATCGGTAAATATTTTATAATATTTATTTTTTATTTAAAGTTTACCAACAGAATACCTACACAGAATCACTGACAACGGGTATATGTTGTTGTTTTCGTCGGTAAGCCTTGTCTTTTTAATTTAAAATAATTTAATCCATATATTGTCAGAAATCTATTGGTAATCCATCGCTACTAGCAATGGAAATGGGTCACCAGCAATTTTCCATCACTGAAGCCACACTTTTTAGTAGTGAGACAAAATTTTATTTTTCAAGATCTTTCATCTTGAATTCTTTCTTTAACTAACCAGCTGCATTTGAGAGCTCTTCAGAGGTTCCAGTAAAGCATATAAATCATTGACAATATTAATTTCAAATTCAGATATTGACATGGGCATGTGTGGTGATTCATATATAATCTTTTGTCAAATAAATATTCAATAAGACGAGTCCCAATTACAATGTATCTGTTGACCTTAACAAAAAATTGTTTTAAAAGCCAATATTGAAGTTTTTTGTTGGAATTTTGGCAGGATTTTTTGCCATTTGGGATTTTTTTAAGCTTTTTGTTGGAAAAAAAAATTAAACATGGATTTTTAGGCATTAATTAGCCAAAAGTTGTATTTCAAATGGAGAATATTAAGATTTTCAAGAGTAGTGATCCTTAATTAGACCTTGATTCGAGGCAGTTGTTTAGAAAGTTGAAGATTGGTTCTTAAGATTTTCAACCTTTCATTAGTTATGCAAATGGCATTATTTATAGAATTTATCTTAGGGGCCATTTGATCATTTTTATGAGTTAACATTCTCCATCATTATGTTGGACAAGATTAAGTTTTCAAGATGTTTGATGAGGTTTGTCCTGCAATTGATAATGGCAAGCATGGTTTTATTGCAGTAAAGGAGGTTGATTGTGTTAGAGTTCACACTTAAATGACGTCTATGGTCGAGGCCGAGCCAATGCTTTTAATGTCTCCTTTTGGATTAGATTTAGCTTAGTGATTGATGGTCTGTGTTCCCTCAACAAGTAGAGACTTCGATGGTCGAGTCGCATTTTTTTGTTTGTGTCGCTTCGGAGGCTGACGTCAAGGTATTAGTTTTGTGACATGTGCATGGAATGGGGCCATTTTGTGACTAGCGTGGAGACTTAATGGACAATAATTATTTCAGCTCTTAACATTAATTCCTTAGTCCGAGTTTCATATTTATGTAAAATGAAGTATTTTGATGCTTTATCATTGTTGTGTTTAAATTTTGGATTGTTGTTTAGTCATTTCATGACATCGCATATTTTTTGAAACATTCACTAGAGGGCTGTTGAAGCGAAATAAATGGACTTATGTTGATACCGAGACATTTTTAATAGAAGAAAACCAACAAAAATAACTAATATTGTTTGGCTTCACAAGTATTCTGAGCCAACATCAGACACTTGTACAATTGAAACCTCTTTATCAGAGATATTCTTGCCATCCCTGATATTTTGGTTAGAAATCCAACTCCCAGATGTTTTTTCAACCTTAAGCCATTAAAGAGGTAAAGAAATTCCACCCCTAATACTCTTTCAATCTGGGCCATTAATAGGTGAAGAAATTCGACCCTAGATACTCTTTTAACTCATGCTATTAATGGAGAATGCCTTTTCAATCCCTAGATAATTTGCCAGAGCATGTTAAAGGAAAAAGTCCTTGATAAGTCCTTTACTTATCTTCCCTAGCGTTTATGTGTTTATAGGAGAATACTTATTCAATCCCTAGGTAGTTTGTCCTTTCATGTTAAAGGAATAAGCCCATGATGTGTTCTTAGCTAGCTCTCATGCCGGTTATGTATTTATAGAAGATACTCTTTCATTTCCCTAGATGTTTTGTCCATGTAGGTTAAAGGAGTAAGTCTACGCTAGTGCCGATTACAATTTTTTTTAGATACTCTTTCTATCCCCAAGTTGATCTATATTGGATATATTCTTTCAATCCCAAGAGATTTGGCTAACACATTGGTGTTAGCATCATGATGGTCTTATGATAGAGCTTATGGGTCCAACGGGCTTCTTGAATCATCAAGGATATAATGTTGGCTCCTGTCTTTCCACCATATGATCATAAGCTTATTCACATAGGATTTTTAGATGTAGCAAATTCTTTCGAGGCAATAGCTCCATAGTTATCATCACCACTACTAGCGAAAGTTGGACTTCAATAAAAGAATACTAAGAGCTAATTAGAGGGCCTATAGCCAGCCAAGACCTATAGCATCATAGACCATCTAGAGCTAAGGTTTGATAGGACTTGCAGTCATCCCAAATTACCAAGGACTTACAACTGGTCTACATTAGGCTCTTGTGTCATAGATGATCATATGGAGAGATCAAAGAATCTTATATCTTTGTCTTCTACTAGCTAGTTGATCCCATTAGTCATTAGGTGAGTGAATGGCTAATCGACATCTCTAGCATCAGTGATAATCAATAAAAGCAAGGGCTTATAATCGACATGCATGAGGCCTTAGTATCATAGATAATTGTGATGCAAGATTCAGAAATCTATTAAGTTTGGGCCTCCACTTCTTGAATTGTAGGGATCCTGCTAGTTTGGATGAACAAGATCTACCAATTTGGCTTCCATTATGAGGAATGGTCAATACGGCTTTACCTTAGTACATAACTACAAGTTGAGAGGTTTTTTGGAGACTTGTTTAAAACTGCAATGGCAGAGCAACATAAATTATATAGGCAAGTATAAAATAGTCTGTAACAATATGTTAAACAATTCACATAAGTATTTTTTAACAAGAAAATTTTGATTCTCTAGATGCAGCATGTATCAAATAATGGTAATAAATCATCCTTTCGATACCTAGCGAGGCATATTTTATATACCAAAGCTTCCTTGCCTTTTGATATGTTGCGTAGCTTCTTTTGTAATATGATTAAATGCATTGATATTGGCATGAAAGCTTGGGTATGAAAGAAAGTCAAACTATTCCTGATAAATGATGTGTTCTATTTCTTGTGCCAAAATATTATACTCGCAAGACAAGTGTGTTGAATAGAGCACTACAGTCAAGATGTGTATGCGTAGGTGCTTGAAGCATCTTAGCTATCCATTTAAAATTAAACTACCACCTTTTGGAACTCCAAGGCTCATATTAAACCTCTCGTGAATGGCTAAGATCCGACAGCCTATCTGATAGTTTCCAATTCGATAAGGATGCCTATATAAAGGCCCAGATTACAATTATTTTCTTCTTGTTTACTTTACCTTTATGAAAACTGAGTTATTCCCTTCAAATGCTTAGAACTATAGGATTTTCAAGTACCATAGGTACGTAAATGCCACTCTCCCTCCTTCAAATTTACTTTCTTTTGAAATGTCTTCTCGTGGAGAAACTATGGGGATGGAGCAGTGGCAGTGATGATGTCCAAATGATGGATACTTTTAACAATTCGTCATATAAAAAACATTTTATCTAGTCGAAATGGCCCAAAAGCTAGCCATAAAAATAGGGCTTATGGCCAAAATTACAGACTGGGATTGTGTCGGTGTTCCAACGACACCTAGTGTCGAAGTCAAGGAAGAACCCATTGGGGTTAAGATTTCAAAAATGGTCCAAAAGGAAGTAGGCAGTTTCGGTATTGCTGAAGAGAGGGCTTGCATCAGAGTTCACGTCAACAATAATTGTGGAACCCTTAACCTCTTAGCATGAAGCCATTTACATACTATATTCAGTTTACTCGATAGTCGTTAGGACTACCATAGTGGTGTATGACTTTCAATTGAGCTTGTTATGAAATAAGCGTAAGATAATTGGCAAGATGAAATAAAATAAACAAGACAACAATACCAACATTTTACGTGGAAACCCAAGACAGGAAAAAACTACGGTCAGGTGAGAAGTATTTCACTATAATCAATAATGAATGTTGTTTACATAAGATTAAATGTTCTTAATCAAGATGTAAAGCTCTCTCAAGGTTATATCGATGTTGTAATTATATTAACAAGTCATGGTTAATATATATAAACTCTAAACATATAGTTATAGAAGGATTGGTGTGCTGAAAATGTGTTAAAACGCAAAATGAGCCTTGCTCAGACACCAATGTTCGAGCGCCAAGAGGGCGATGACTCTGCCGTTTGAACGACAGGCGACCTAAGAGAGCGTCAGCTTCCCTGCTTTGAGCACTCGAGTGGGAATCAGGCACTCAACGAGCGAAAATGCTTCGAGATTTCTCCTTGGTCCAAATTTAACTTCTTGAAGTTCTCTTCTACTAAAATATCAATACGTAATAGAATTTTGGGTGACACTTCAATAATACTCCACCGTGAACCAAATTCCAATGTAAAGAATTACAACACACTCTTTCAGCAAATCACCAAACAACTTCTCCACTTCTTCTACACATGCCCAAATGGGTATCAACGGGATTCTCCTTGGTATCAACTTTGCTAACTACAATATCACCATAAACAATTATTTCACACACAAATTGATGCCTCACATCAATGTGCTTTGTGCTCTCATGAAACATATATGATCATTTGTTCGAAAGATAGCACTTTAATAAATTGTAGAAATTTGCAAATCTTCACTAATTTCACCAACCAAACACCTCAACCACACATTCTCCTTACATGCCTCTATATTAGCCATGTGCTCTGCCTCTATTGTAGACAATGCTACTGTGTTTTGCAAAGTAGCTTTCCCAACTAATAGCGCAGCCTCCAAAGGTAACACATACCCTGTGAATTGATCTCCTCTTATTAAGATCCCTTGGGTAATCTGAATTCACATACCCAATGATTCCATCTTTATTCTTACCAAAATTCAAACAAGCATTAGTAGAGCTCCTCAAGTATCTAAGTATCCACTGCACTGCTTTCCAATGTTCCATGAATCTGTTATGTATTTGCTAGGTGCACGTGCTAACTCTAGGCGTATACGAACCATAGCATATATAAGTGATCCTATTGCACTTGAATAAAGAACCAAAGACATATAATCAATGTCTTCATCTAACTATGGATACAAATCAGCTGATAATTTAAACTGGACAGAAAAAAAGAGTACTAATAGCCTTTGCATTCTACATATTGAACCTGTAAAGTACTTTCTCAATGTACGCTTTCCGAGTCAAATATAATTTGCTAGCTTTCCTATCTCTTAAGATCTTCTTAGTAAGAATATTCCTTCGTACCCAATCTTTCATCTCAAACTTTTTACTGAACTGAGACTTCACCTTCCTGACATTTGAAGTACACACAACTATCATAACTAGTTTTAATGAAATTATGAGTAATCATGAATGAACCAAACCTCTTGTACCATTGTCTCGGTGACTATGTCAGTCATACAATGACTTCTTCAACAAGCAGACATAGCTCTCATTTCCAGTAACTATGAATCCCTCTAGTTGTTACATATAACTGTTACCCTCAAGTTTTTCGTATAAGAATGTTGTCTTAACATCCATCTGCTCAAGCTCGAGATTATCCTTAGACACAACCTCAAGCAAAGCTCGAATTGAGCTATGCTTAACGGGTGAGAGAACACATATGTAAAGTTAATATCTGGAATCTGACTTTAACCCTTGGCTACCAACCTTTAACTCATATGTACCTTCCTTTCTTTTGAACACCCATTTGCAGCGAACAACCTTCTTTTCCTTGGGTAATTTCATCAAGTCCCATGTGCTATTTTTATTAATTGACTCCATCTCTTCCTACATAGCAATCAACCATTTGCTAGAATCATTGCAATCATATGTTTTGTATATGTAGTCTTCATTGGAATCAATACTGTGAGCCACAACTAATGCATAAACTACCAAGACTTCTTCTCCATACTTCTACAGAGGTTTGATCTGAATCCTCTGATTCTCTTCTGAAATAATTTCCAACTCTAATTGAGTATGCTGATTCCATTGTTCAGTTTTACCAGAATCTCCACGAGGCAAATTTTGAACTATAGTAAGTTCATCAAACACTACATCTCTACTAACCACCACCTTTTTATGTTTCTGAACACCACAATTTATATACTTTCACACCTAATTTATAACCAAGAAAAATGAATTTTCTAGACCTGGCTCCACTTCTCATTATTCACATGAGCATAATAGGGGTATCCAAATATTTTTAAATTAGATTACCAAACCATATATATTCTAGTTTCTTTTTCTTAGTGGCAACTGAGAGTGAAAGATTAATAAGAAAACAAGTTGTAGTAGCAGTTTTAGCCCAAAAAAGTTTTAGGCAACCCAGTATTTGATAGCATACAATGAACCTTTCCCATCAAGGTTCTATTAATCCATTTTACTATCTGTTGCAGAGTTTCGGGCATTGTTATTGTCTCAAGATCCCTTTTGACTTGCAGAAGCTATTGAATTCATCTATAAAAAAAACTCCTACCCATTACTAGTGCATAGACGTTTTACTCGCTTCTCAGTCCGCTTATCAATCATTGTTTTCCACTCTTTGTAGGTTGCAAACAAACCACTCTTCTGTTTCAAGATTAGCCTAAGTCTTTTTAGAGAAATCATCAATCACTATCAACAAGTAATAAACACCTCCTTTAGAAGGCACCTCTGGTGGTCCCCATAGGTCTGAACGGATATACTCAAGTGTTCCCTTCGTCTTGTGCCTCTCTTTGATGAATTTAATCTTTTCTATTTCCCAAAGACATAATGCTCATAGAACTTCAATGTATTGGTCCCCTGTCCATCAAGAAATTCTCTCGTGCTCAATTCTGTCATATCATTTTCACTCATATGCCTAGGTTGTCTGTATATGTTAAAGTCTTCTAACTTCATCTACAAAGGAAGAAGTAATAATGTTGCATCCTTTGAAACCCTACAAAATGTACAACTGATAGGTCGTTCTACGTACAAAAATGAAATGACAACTAATTAAATCATAACATAAAACCAATGCATTGAATTATAAATTTATTTCAAATTTTAATAAAATTATGTGCATATAGTAATTAAGTTTAAAATGTATTTTGACCATTTAGTGTTTCATTATACATTCCTCTATAAAATATAACTATCCACAAGAATAATAAATGTATTAATATTAAGCACTAAATGTAACATAAATTCATAATCTTAATAGTCATGATAATTATGAGAAATGAGCACGCGGCGTTACATTATTCTTACACCTTAAAATAAATTTCGTCCTCAAAATTAAAAATACCAAAAACAAATAGGTCTTGGCACGTATAGTGTCATCATGCTTCTAAGTTATCTCTTCCACTACACGATTCCTCTAAAATAGGTGAACTACAGTTATACTCTAAATTCTGAGCGAGTGTCTTCTCTATCTAAGATTTTGATTCATTGCAAGTGGTGTGGTCCCTTTTGTTGCTCACGACTCAAGTGTCCCAAAATATTAACACAAAGTAATATAATTTTGTCTTAAGTATATAAAACTTGATTGTATAGTATATAGAATGTTTAAAAAGACAAAAAGCACCAAATAAATTTAAATTTATCGTCGGCATAAAAATTCCGCACAAGGCAAACACATTATTTAATTATTTACTTATTTATAAAACTTTCACAAGAAGTTAGTACAATAAAAATATTTCATAAGTAGTCTTTTATGATTTTTTTTATAATAAAAAAATATAAAAAATAATATATTTTTGTGTATATTATGGACTTCAATGCACACATATTTCTTCCACAGAATACATACATTAATTAAGCAAGCATGAAAGACATATATATTAATATTACTTTAACATGCTATAATATGCAATTAATCCAATATAATGTTAAACCAATTAATATGGAATTGAAAATTCGTACTATAATTCAATAGAATTGTGTACTCATATATGTTTATAAATATGCCATATGTATCATATATGAATCTTATGTCGAAAATAAACACACTTGTGCCCCTTGAGAATAAAATTATAGCAATAACACTTGAGTACTAAGAGAACTAAACATAACAAGCCTTGAAGGTTTCTAAGACAATTAAACTTATATTATTCTAACAACTCAATATTTAACTGGATATAGCAAAGATTGACTAAAACTTGGAAAAAAATTATTTGTAAGATATATATAATTAAGAAAAAGTACGTAATTCCATTTTACAATATTTTTAGAAATGATTTCACTGAGAATTTCATCAATAACCAACATGTAAAAGCTAATATTTAATACCACACATTACACAAATGATTATTATAATTGTTATATTTTTTTAACAAATGATACGTAAGAATTTAAATTAACTGTCAATATCGTAGCTTTAAATTGACGAGAATACATTTCAAACTTTAAGTAACATCAAAATTATTTTCATGTTAAAGTGATTTGCTGGAAAAATAAAGGAAAGAACTAGAGAGACTGAATGACGATGAAAAATAGATGTTTAAAGATAAACATATTAAAAGAGAATAGACGATTCATTTTATTTATTCATCTTTCACCACTGAGAACGTGACCATAGAGAAAAGGGGATTAAAAGGCACATTAACTAGGCAACATTTCCATAATTCTTCTATAATCAATTATGACCAAATTAATGCAATTAATATTAAATCGAAAGTTAAAGGATATTTTCAACTTTTAAGTACTAATATAGAAAATTGGCCATGATTTCTACTAGACAATTATGGCACATACTTCTTTATTTTTATTTTTATTGTGTAAACATGTAAAGTCTTAGGGGTCAAAGAATTCAAGTTGTAGCATTAATTTAGGAAAATGGTTCATCATTCTCCAAAATAATTTAAGATAAAATCAATAAAGTTTATATACAATTTTTTTTCTTGTTTAAACTATAATTATTAATTACCTTCCAAAATAATTAGGACAATCGAAAAATTAAGTCTTGTCAGTTAAAAACATGAACAAATCAATCTTTTAATAAATTAAAATCATTTCTTAAAATCATTTTAAAAATAGAAAATAAGCATATAAAATTCAGTCAACTATCATTAGTTATCAATTAACAAACAAACAACAACAACAACAATAATAATAATAATAATAATAATAATAATAATAATAATAATAATAATAATAATAATAATAATAATAATAATAATAATAATAATGCATTTAGATTAATACAAGACATGTATCACAATAAAATAACTATTTATCAATTGGACACCCGACATAGAGTATCTTTGGACCATCCACTATAGCAATAAATATAAAATTATAACAAATTTGATAGTTGAACAAATTATGAATTTAAATAAAGACACAACATTTTCTGACGAACTCATAAATCATATAAATTATATGACATCTTAGGTCGTATGATTTTAAAAAAATTCTATAAGGTGGAACACCAAGAATATCATCTGGAAATACATGTTAACACTCCTGAACCAATGAGACTTGCTCAATGATGGGATTTGTCCTTGTAGTAACAAAAACTTAATTTAACCCTCTACCAGTCCATGTGGCTATAGAGATAGAAAGTTTGACTAATAAATACATGTATATTGTCATAGGGTCCATACTACCCTAGTGATTTCATTCGATCATGAATTAAGAAAATCAATTGTATCATCTACTACTCCTTTGACATAATTGAATGCATCTCTTGCATACTCACTTTCAACATTACTAAACTTATATTGCTAATACATCAATCATATATCAATGAATAATAATCAATTAAAGGACAATAAAATTAAACCTTGCCAGATGAATGTGAGATGACCTCTTGTGGCGAGACTTAGTACATTTTCTTTAAAAAATATATAAAAGAAATCTACATAATTGATTTATAACTATGCATTTTGATATCGAACTGTAACACTCCCAGATTTAGATACCTAGGTATGGAGATATTATCATTTAACTTTATCTTAACATCATAAATGCGGAAAATGATTAAATTTTTCTTAGACAAAATAAATATCAATGACTTATTATTTTAAAATAATTTGTACTGAATAAAATATAGAACAATTATATTGAAATGTTAACTTTAATTACAAAAATATGAAATTAACATTTAAATATAATAGTATTAAGTCCAGTCACCACAAGTCATCATCTCGAATCATCTTGCCTTCATTATCTAAAAATGGGGAGGGATAACGTGGGATGGGGTAATGCTCAGTAAGTAAATCTCATGCATATGATGCATGCTCATAATATGCATATGAATACTTTAAAATAAAAAGTGTTTTTCATTATGTATCCTCTTTTATTTTATTTTTTAAAAAAACTTGACATTGTGATGGTGAGCTTATTTGATGTATTGTCTAGTCAATCAGAATGTAGTGGGTAATTATTATTTGGAACCAACTCGAATTCTATCGGTAGTACTGTAACGCAGTTAACAATACATTGCCATTGAACATTGGTGGTGGATGCGTCGGTCCCCCACGCTCTATTTCCCATTCACACCTTTCATGACATACATATACACTTTGTAACAAAACATTTGCTATACATATTTTTAAAGACATTCCTTGACTTATTGATATGTGGAAACTTTTATTTCTTGAAACTTCATGTATGCTTATAGATGCATTGATAATGAGAAACATTAATAACATAAAACATAATAATCGAATATTATATTAACATAAGAGCAAATAAGATAACACATTTATAGATTTAACCATATGGCATACGCTTGAAATCGAAAGGACGTTTACTTACCTAAAATCCTTAAAAGTCGACTCCTAGAATTGCAATTGGAGATGTCCCTACTGCCTACGAAGTTAACAATTCAAAAGTAGGGTCCATTGTCATTGATTAAAAAGACTTATACATTGTTGTTATTTATTATTGTTATATTAAATGACAACATCAATTACATATATTCGTGGAACCTATAGGATGTAATTACTTAATTGTAAAGGAGACAACATTATCAATAGATTAACTAGATTAAAACGAGCCAAATATTGAATCATTTATTAGGATCATTAATGTTAACATAGGAATAATAGAAATAATGAAAACATATAAAAGATGTCCCTTGTTATAAGCACGTTGTATGACCATTTGATTAATAGCTTAAAATAATTTTCTTGTACAAATCAAGCTAGAGTAGAATATGATTATTCCAATCACTATGAACATGAATTATATAAATGACTCATGGTACATGTATACATATATTGATGTAGGACGAGCCCAGCTCGCGCCAGGGGCATTTTCGTCATTTACCGTGACGGTGTCGGAATTGGCTGAAATTTGGTAAGCTGATTGGAAATGGCTCCAAAAATTGGACTCGGGGCAAACCTAGAGATCTCAGGATTTTAACCGAATTCCTTCATTTAAGCCTTTAAATTATTATTTTTAGTATGTTTCATTTTGATTTCCACCATTTTTGGCACATTTTAATATTTTCTGCTTTTAGGGTTTCTTGTAACACCTATATCCTTTTAACGATTTTCATCATATTCAATGAATAATATTATTTGAGTTCCATAAATTGTTTTGTTCTTTCGTCTTCTAGAACGATATCTAGACTAATTCATCAATCAGAACGATATCTGATTTAATCTTCCATCTTCCCTGCGTCATATATTCATTTTATATAAATGACCCATGATACATGTATACATATATTTACATATTGACAATATTATAAAAGTATATAATAAAACAATTCAAAGAAACTCACCTCACTATTTTTGAGAAAGGAGTAAATACTTGTACATATCTTTTCTCTTTGCACAACTTATGTTCCTTAAATTCGTTTTCAGCTTGATATTGGAATGTGGATTAGAAATACAATACAATCATAGATGTGGAAAGAGGAGGATCGTTTTGCGTAATTCATAGAAGAGATGCCCATTGATTTTCATTTGAAAACAATACAATGGTAAAATGGTAACAAATGTTAAAAATGCCTTTTGCAGTTGGTTGTCTAAATTAGAAAAGTCAAATTTCCATTTGGGACATTCATTTATGTTAGTCATATGAAGGAATATAGAAAATCACATTTGATTTCCATCAATTTATTTAAATTGCCAATTTAATGTCAATTTATCAATTCAATTAATAAATTGACTTATTGAAGTGAAGGTTGTTCTACGTAAAAAAAGGAAATGACAACTAATTAAATCATAACATAAAACCAATGCATTAAATCATTATTTATTCCAAATTTTAATAAAATTATGTGCATATAGTGATTAAGTTTAATATGTATTTTGACCATTTAGTGCGTTACATTCCTCTATAAAATATAAAATGTCCACAAGAATAATAAATTTATTAAGCACTAAATGTATCATAAATACATAATCTAAATAGTCATGATAATTACTAAAAATGAGCCTGCGACGTTACACCTTAAATGATGCTTTGTTTTCCATAAAAACAGCAACTCTCAAAACTCCTTTATATATTGTAAATCAACCCTTGTTGGGGACACATATGTTTACAAGCTAGGTCAAGAATCCAATCCTCCCAAGATTTGAAACCAGCCCTTGTACACATATGAAAAGTTCTCCTTCACTTTGCCCATTTCCACAACATCAACCTTTCTTTTATTTTTAGGTTGCTTTCCATTATCTGTAGTAGCAGCAACCATTTTATGATGGATTCCCCCTCTTGAAA
>CAIGRH010069969.1:0-14970 GCA_903798295.1 Fraxinus nigra
ATATTGAAACAATTTTCCTACAATGCGTTGTGTGGCACGGCTAAGCAGTTCAATCCACTTCATAGCGTGTCATTTTGAGGTCGATTCATGTTTAACAATAATTTTTTAATAAGTTTCTTCTGAAAAAACGAATCCTCCCCCAAAGTGTTCCAAAAGTCCAAAAAAAACCCCTTGCAACTAATTACGATTTTGTTGGAAAGAAAAAACACAAGCGATTTACACGTGGATTGCAGACCAAGAATTTTAGATTCAACACGATCATTTGATAAAGAATTTTTGTTAGCTAGACTACAACACAACACGACCATACTAAAACTAAACCACATGCTCCATCTAATATAATTCTTTTTTATCTTTCTACTGAGTACTTCTTGAATAACTTATTTTTCCCACAATTTTGTGAGTAACTCCCTCATTTGCTCGAACCCAAGGCATCGAAATAATTTTGGATGAATGAGATTTCGCGTTCTTTGCAAACACCATAAACAATGAGAATAGGTTGGACTTCGAACCAAGAATGTGGCGTGACAACTAGCCTTGCCTTTAACAAGGAAAGGAGAGTTGCAAAAAATGATGTTACAAATCATATACGTATAAAATGGGACGAGTAATCGTATCTAGTACGGTATGGTGCCATTTCCGTAATTCGAAGTTCCTAGATTCACAAATCTTGGAAGTACATTCGGCACACTATTTTCTAAGTGACTCATTCATAGCTCATCTTCGTCCACTACCCCAAGCAAAATCTCCACCGCAATGGCGGATACCGCCCCCAAAGAACCGCCCTCGCTCGCGTCCCCATCAACCTCTTCAATTTCTCCGACGAAACCGGTATCGTCTACCGCCCAAACCAATTACCTCCATCCCCGCCGTGAGCCATTCGAGCACGGCCTTCTTCCAATCCCCAAACTCATTTTCCCCGATGCCACGCAAACCCTTTCCCACCTCAAATCTACCCTCTTGACCGCCGATTCGTCAGACCGGGTCAACTCGGAATCCCTCGCCGGAGCTCTCCAGATCTCTCTTGACCATTCTCGGCTTATCCTCGAAACGCTGTCTTCTGTTCTGCATAATGATTCTGATCCTTTGGTCAATGCCAAGACTCCTCAGGAGATAGATTCGATTGGAGTTAATGTGTTTGATTTGCTGGTTTATTTGTATATACAGAGTTATAAGAGGTTGATTCCTAAAGGGCACAAGGATTCTGCTGCTGTCGCTGATGTTTGGCCCTCCACCTCTGCTTTTGACGGGTTTTTGTCCGCCCTTTCACCATTACAGGTGTCAAATTTTAGTTGGAACGTGTTATGCTTTCCGATTCGTTTTGATTTTATTTTATTTTAGGTAGGTGGAAAGGAATTCCAATTCCATGTTAGTTGGAAAATAAAAACAAACCAACAAATTCGTTTCCATCAAAACAAAGAAAATGCCATTTAGGAATTCAATTTCCATTTCCATGTTCCAATCAAATGGCAAAGTGGAATTCGTTTTCTGACATTTTCCAGGAGAAATGTGGCAATCAAACAAGTCCTCGGAGTGTTCTGGTGCATTATTGTTGAATTTGGGTGTTTGACGTGGGTTTAGTTCAAATATAGTATTTCTTGTTTTATGGCTGTTTCATACCTATAAGAATGCGGTGCTATATGTAGTGGATGAATAAACGGTATTGCTTTCTGGATTAAAATGCAACTGGTTCATTAATTATCTTTTCAGTAGAAATCATTCAGAGCATATGTACATACCTAATAATGTAATATACTAATACTTGTTCATGATTTGGATGTGCGTTGAGATTTTGGATTGAAATGCGTTCTGTTAAGTCTTTTGGTTTGTTTTAATTACTGTTTTGAGTATTGACTTGGATATTTGCTGTCCATTCAACTATGTTTTCAACTGCTGTCCCAGTACGAGGTAGCAGTAAGTTGGTGTTGTAATCTTAACAATAGTAATTGTGGCTATTCATAGTTGCTGTAATCAGTCATTATATTTTGTAGTATTATCACTGACAAGTGTGGTTCAATCTGTTGCAGCTTGTGCGTAGCAATAGTCGTCGATTTATGCCATCCCAGGCTGATGAAGAGGCTCACCAGCTGTCCTATTTGCAGAAGCACCTGGGAAATATTGTTTCCCTTTTGGCAGACTCCGTAGATGGGGAAGCGGAAGACTCTCTTGTATGTAAATTTTTTGCTTGCCTTAACCATTATGCACACGAGGCTAAGCTTCCATAGGCCTATTTTGCATTTGTTATGTTAAAATCATTTTTATTTAATTTTGGAACTGGTATCATTTACCTATATTGAACAACTTGTTGCTAGATTAGTTTTATTCTTGGCAATATTCCTGTTGTTGGTGTAAGTTACCACATTTTTGTGGTGCCATGTGTTCTCACTTTGAATTTGTGTCAGCTCGATCTTTTTACTGATATGCTGATTTATTCTTTTTGCCAGGTTGTATCGATGGATAAATTTGAGCATCTTGGATTTCTGATTTACTTTGGAGAAAAGGGATCCGAGATGAGCCCCTTGAGCCAAAATTCTCAGTTTTTTGCCAATTCAGATCCCGACATGCCTGCTGTTCCTGTTCCTGCATCACAAGTTCTTGGTTGGCTGCTACAAAATGTAGCCTCTACACTGGAACATATTTCTGAGAGAATTTCTTCAAAAGATATTGGGCCAAACAGTGCCTGTGATCAGGATGTTACAATGTCTGATGTCAGCACAAGCTCAGCAAAGCCCTTAACCAGAGGTCCAAGCTTTATTGAGGGGATCTCTAAGTCATCATATGTAAAGCAAGCATCTGATTTTAAAGGCTCTTTTGTAAAGGTGAAAATCTATACTTTTGTGCATCAGCCCTTCCTTTTCTTGATTTAGCAGAAATTATGATCCGTAAACCAGTTTTTATAAATATTCAGTCCCATTTGAGTTTAGAAAATCAGTTTGCAGGCCAATGTATGTGTTTTCAGTTGTCTAGATTCAATAATTATGAGCATTGAGGTGCTTAATGAATTTTAGTTCTATGGTAAACCCAAGCTGAAAATGAAAGTACTTTGGATTTGTTTTTTGAAGCTTTTAGGTATCTTGTTGCCTTGATCAGATGAACCGAGCTGTGCTGAAATGGAATTACCTCCACGGCCAGTTGATGGTTCCCATTTTTTTGGAATCTGTTATATTATCCATGCTATGAAGGATTAAGATAGAAAATGGGTGGTAGGTTTGTTTGGCATTGCTAATTTTCCGTTTCTCTAGCAACCTCGATCTCCATCTTAATTTCTGACAGAAATGAAAAAAGGTGAAATTTATCCGAGTTAAGATGGACTGTATTTTATGTAAAAATGTGAAATGTTCAAAAACTGAGTTAGATAAGTTATTTTCTAGCCAATGTTGCATCTGATCTATTTGCATTGGGAAGCAAAATTGATAATGTAGCCTTTGCTTACTTGTGCTCTGGGCATGCACATTTCAAAATAAAATTAACTCACGTCAGTGCAAGCAACTTATCTCTTGATCTCGACTCAATGTTTGCAGGTTGTAAATTGTCATGAATCAGTAATTTACATTTTAGCACCTCTGAGATATGCAACAGTCTATGGATGCTCTGATGCGACTATTGTTCTGGGAGCCGTCGGCAAGGTACTGATATGGTCAATTCTTAATAACACAATTTCTTTTGTACCTAGCTGGACATTAATACGCTAATTCAGGTACGCGGTTTTGAAGCTTGATATAACATGTGGTTTTGTCATTTCTATTTGTACCGGGTGCACATGATTTTTTATTTTTATTACAATTCATTAGAAGAGTCTTAGAGTACACGTGGAATATTTTTCTCCTACAGGCTGTTAGAGTGGAACATTGTGAACGCCTTCATCTGATTACAGCAGCAAAACGTATCTGCATTGCCAACTGTCGTGAATGTCTATTCTTCTTGGGAGTAAATCAACAACCTCTAATGGTTGGTGATAACCATAAATTGCAGGTGAGACTTGCTTCAATTTTTCTGCGCACATCTTAGCATCATGCTAGCACTACCTCCTATTTCACAATTCTGCAGGCTAAATTTTGTTGACAAGTGGTGCTAATACTAAAATGCATGGAATAACACAAAAGTACCCGTTTCGCCTTACCCCAAAAAAGGAGGGGAAATACGAAGGAAAAAATATCTTCTCTTCACACACATCCCACTTGGTGACATCCCTTATTCTTCTACATTATCCTGCTTGATACCCCAGGAAGTTGTCTGGAATCTGCATATAGTTTTTCTGCTAACACATTTCTGACGTTTCTGTCTCGATCTACCCAAACATAGTTTTGAGCCCAAACGTTTAATGGTTGGTGAACTTGTATTACGTGTCATATTCCAATGAATATTAACATTAAATTTCTTATCTCTCTTTTGTTTAATTTTCAACAGGTAGCTCCATATAATACATTTTACTCGAAATTGGAGGAGCACATGAATCAAGTTGGCATTGACCCTAGTATCAACAGGTGGGATGAACCTGTGGCACTTGGAATGGTTGATCCCCATGACTCATTATCTCATCCCGCTGGTGTCTTAGATGTTCAAGCTGAATCTGCTACCTGCCTAGACCCAGACCAGTACAGTAACTTTTTGGTATGTGGTTTGTTTCACGGAATATCTAGGTCCTCAGATGTTTAAATGGATTTAACCTTTGTTGATATGTTAATTCATTTATCATTTGTATTCTACACGAATGCTCACAGAACCTTGAATCTTCAGTGTATAAACTCTAATCTTTTGTTTATATGATGTATTGGCCCATTTAGATTTTTGGGGTATCATTGATGTCAGCTTTTCTCAAGTTTTTAGAAGTTTCTTCTTTAATGTTCATATGCTTCACAATGTGCAGATTCCAAACTGTTTGGGAGGTGAGCAGGATGGTTCCACAAAAGATAATCCGTTTCCTTTACCTGATGCTTACCTGGCATCTCAACAGAGAAATGTATGTCCACTTCTCAATATTGCTCCTGCAAAGTTTTGAATGTTTTAGCTCCCCTTACCCAATTTTCTATTTTCTTTTTGTGCTTGTTTATTATTATTAATTTTTTTTGGGGGGTTATAAGGCAGGTTGTTATTTAGAATTTCAATTTACCATCCTTAAATTGTTCAAATTTCAAATTGTCTGATGAGTTATATTTTATTCTTGAACTTTCAGCTCAAGAATCTGGTGGAAGTTAAGCAAATTTTGAGGGAAACTCAGCTTGAAGACAGCCGGAAACGAGAACTATCAAGTGCTCTCCATGTATGCTTCAAAGACTGGTTATATGGTAATGTCTTATTCAATGCTCTGTGTTATTCCATATGCATTGGTATATCCTATCCATACAGGATATAGGTGTGCTTCTTGGACTTCGTATTTTCTTTTATTTTTCCATAACGTTTGCTGTATTGGAAATCAAGGGTTAGTGCTATCTGAAAATGTGACCAAGTATAGTTTTCTGTACCCCCACCCTCAAAAATAACAACAATAATATATAAATAAATAAATACAAACACCTCCACGAACATCTGATGCACAACCCAAATGGCAGCTGATGTTTCAGTATAGGAAGTTGACCTCTTAACTGTAGATTAATCTAAAGCATAAATGAACTGAATTGAGCAGTTATAATTTATTTTCACTTTCAAAGTTATTGCTAGCTTTTCATACTTTGGCAGATATGATCATTATTTAATTGCCGTGGCAATAATTCTTAAATTATCTGTTCCCTTTTTGAGTTGTAGTTGGAAATTACCTTTTCTCTTTTTGAGTTGTAGTTGGCATATGTTTCATTTGTTATGCAGATGATTATGCAATGCGTGTACATTCCTCCTACGAGGCACTAAAACTTGCATTATGAACATACACTTAAGGCTGCAGCTAACTATCAAAGGCACGTTTGGTGCACATTATTAGACAGAACTGGACAGGACACGACACGACAACACACAAGATTTTATCCTTGTAAACCTATCCTGTCTAACCTATTAAACATGCCACAACTTTCTCATCTTTTTCTACGAGAACCTGTTCCATATTGTTCATTATATGTTCTTATTCGCAATTTTACCGGTTACATTTGAAGAGGGAAAAAGGGTTAACCTAGTAAATGTAACTTGCTTTGACACTTTCTGTTTGCATGATTTGACAGCATCAGGAAATATCCGGCAGCTTTACTGCTTACAAGGTGATTAAGCAAGCCACAAATTGAACCGAAAGGATGAAGTTCAAAGTTAAAACTGTGCTTTGATTCGACCATTGACTAGTTCAGGTTCCTCTTGCCATTTTTGTTGATGCCAGAGTCGGAGGGCAGTTGGAACTTTAGTACTACTATTGACTTAACTACATCAAGTCAGTTCAGACTATTATTGTGCAGATTGCTGTTAGAAAAACATTTGCTTACTTGCAATTGTATTTCGGTTGAATAAATTTGTAATATCTATGTTTCCAGTTATGTTGTGGAATTCGATTAGAGGATTTTTTATTTTTTTTGCAGGATCTAAGTGAAACTGTGTTCTTATTGTTTCTCCCGTGTCTAAAAACACGGACATTGTCAGATATCCATGCAGATTTACTGTCGATCTGCCTAGTTTTTTATAGTCCCGGGTGCTATAACGAGTTTTGTATGGTCTACGCAGCCCGGCCCAGCCCAGTGTATATCACTATTCAAGATGAACCCATAAATGGTGATGTTTCACGATTCACTTTGATCATCCAGACCCTTTGTGCATTGTATGGATGACGTGAGATCTTACTCTGCCTTGTGAGACGGATATTATGAATCTGCCATCCACAAAGTTAGGATTGATAGATTAAGAGCCCTTTCTTTTTTTAATTGGTAAATGTAAATTTGTATCGATCAAAATTAATAATTTTTCCGGGCATATTTGTGCTAACAAGATCAAAACATGTACAAACAATAAAAATCTAATGATCCAATGTTAGAAGACTCGAAATGAATTAAAACGTGAAAATACAATGAAAACATTGAGAGCTCTCTTGATTCTATAGGTGGCGATGCATGGTCATTCTTAGTTGGTGGAATGTTATGTCTAGTTATTTCTGTTAACAAACAAAAACCCAACATATGCCAAATAGCTATGCGAATGTACCTCTCCATGACTAGCTTCTTATAGGTATAAGCTGCAAAGTTTGAGACAATAATAAATCTATGATGTGGTTAGATATTTTGGGCTGCACGCCCTCATTTATGCTTCCATTTAACATTTCTTTCAAGCAAACGCGACGATCCATTTGATCACCTGTTTCCACAATTCAAATTTGGTTACTTCACTCCACAATTAAGAAGCAAAAGAAATTACACCTTAAGACGCCTTAGTATGAGAAATTGGGATTAAAATTTGAGCTCAACAAATCCATTTTCTTGTTACAATAGTTGCGCTGTAATCATTGGAAATGAAACTCAGAAAGCTCTAACATGTGAGAAAAACACAATTCTACAAGAATAGTGAAAAGTATACATAATCCAGTTCTAACGATTATTCTCCATTAAACAACAAATGCACTTTCCAAGAAACTGCTCCAATAACACCGCCTGACGGCTTTTCCAAGTCATATGAATATGATCCAAAACTACATGCATCCAAATGGAGATTTGCTGTCATGGTAGAAACTTAAAAGTAATAGTAACTTATTCAAATTCGCCATATGAGAACAGATACAAAGATAAGAAGCCAGAAAACATAGCCCAGAAATACATTAAATATCCGAGTGCTCCAACTAACTTTCCACATTAGGCCTCTTCTTGAGGGTGTAAGGATAGTACTCCTTGCCATTATCAATTCTCGTGGTCTGACCTCCAGCATCAATGACAGCAGAAGTCACTGCAAGTGCTGCTCCAGCAGAGATTGCTGTGGATATGCTCCTTCCTGTGGACGATGATAAATACAAAAGCCAAAATTATAAGCACCGTTCAATGTATTGCCACTATATGGAAGACAGAACATTCTACCTAAAACTTGACTTGCCTTTTCAAGTCAAATTGAGAGGGAAAATGGATACTTCATCTATTAGGACAGTATCAGCATGTAAGCTAGCCAAAATAACATATTTACCAATGCATGTTTATTCAGGCAGGATATTAGTATTTATTTTCAATACAGTAGAGTAAAACTGTAAGGCTTGATAAGCATCTAAAACTGTGGAGGATAGAAATGAAGCTATGGCAGGCCTGTTAACAATAAAGATGCAGCCGTACACCCTTGCGCATAAGAACAGGATATTAATTCATTTACTCAAATAATAAATTATTTAAGATATAAATGCAATTAAATAAATTAATCAATCTTCTCTTAAACACTTTTCAATGAGCGGTCATTCATTATACAGTATCAGAGCTGAGAAAGGTCCTAGATTCGAGCCTTTCATCACCAATTTATGAGAAAATACCATGTGTCATGTGTTACACCCAGTCAAACGAGACCACCAACCTGCCATGTCACAGAAGGCCTTCCAATCCAAGACACGAACCTATTCCAAATTTCAAAATGCAGATAATACGTACAACAATAATTGAGAACACAAGTGGAATTGAACAACTGAACCATTCATTTTGTACCTAAAATACAATCAAAACGTTCGAGTTTTGTAATATTTTCTACAAGGTCTTGATCATAACTCATTCTGCTTAATTTTGGCTTGATAAGTAAAACAGTGTGAAAACCATATAAAAAGATGTAATAAAAATAAAATGGAGGGAGGGAGAGTACAAATACGATTAGTTTATCCCACATAATAACTTAATAATCTTAAAAAAAGTTTAACATGACTATCTTCTGAACTGCAAAGACGTGTATAAAATTTTCCAATAAAATATTGAGTGCATAATTGGCAGGATGAATAGCTATAATCAATTAACAATATCTTATATCTGCCAACTGCGCAGTATGCCAGCAATGCAAATGATTCACTTCCTATCTTCATAAATATTTAGAAATGAAGCCTGAAAAGCATTTGAATTGGTGTCTTCTGAAGGTGGAGAAAAACATGTGAGAACAGCACAAAAACCATTTTTAGAATGATCATGTCTCGTCCTGTTAGAAAACTTAGAGATCATATTCTCCATATGCATGTAAGAAGCGGACACAACCACACATTAATACATGCACAGATTATCACACACCCAGTGCACAAGATAATGCTAGAAATGATCTTCGAGCTCATGTAAGATAGCTGATAAAAATGTAGCCCGCCATTGCTTAATTGAAAATGAGAATCTTGAGCTTATAAGCAAATGGTATACATTTTAAGATAAGGGCACAGTTGTTTAGATAGAGATGCTTATTCTAAAAAGTAAGCACCTATTGTGTGTGGAGAGTGAATGGATAACATACTTTGTTTTTTCAAAATGACCAAATGGATATTACATGATTACATCAAATTTTTAGATGGCGAGATGTATGGAGGAGGTTTTAGTAGCAGGGAGGGTAAGGTGGGGATTAGGGTTGCATGAGAGGTTAGATATCAGAAGACCATGGGTGGCTGGGAGGTGGGCAAGGTCCATCTGAGAGTGGTGGAGGGGGTTCTGATGATTGATTGTTGGGGTGGATGAATATGGAGACAGGGAAGGGCTACCGAGGGGAGGTTGAGGGGGAAGGATACGTGAAGAGAATTACGAGTGGCAGGTAGAGGAGGCATGCTTGTGAAATTTATGTAGATGTACCAGATCAACTATGCCATCTTGTTGGTTACAGTGCATAGATACATAAAAAGTTGTAATTATCAAGAGGAAGAACCATAATATTTAATGCAGAATAAGATTTCACCTTTATAACCCAGAACGGAAGCACCGGCAACAAATCCACCAACAGCACCATTAACAAAGTCTCTTTTCATCCTATACTTCTGCATCACTTGATCAACACCAATGTAGACACCGCCAACAGCAGCAAAAGTCATCCCATAATTACCCATCATCTTCAATGTCCTAATTAGACCTGGAAGTGCAATGCTCCTCTCAACTCGAGGCACATCATGCCAAGTAGCAACAATGGTACCCCAAATTGTGCCAGCAACTAGACCTGAGGTTGCACCCTTTATAGCTTTCATCATTGGACTCGTTTCATCTTCCATCTGTCTAAGCTCTGCCGGATCCATAGCTACGCTCCAATTAGAAAATGTATGCTGTAGAGAATAATCATGTCCAATTTAAAGATAAAAATCAGTCCCAAAAGAAGTTAGTATTAACATATAGAGAACAAAATATAAAAGAAAAATAATTACTAGGGCCAGCCTGACATGACAAAGCCTGAACGATATAGAAACAAGGCGATTCAATTATCAATGTATTTACAGGAGTAATAAAAAACCTAGAGAAAACATCTCAGCTAATACCACATATACTTGACTGTTAACAACACTAGCCAACTCGATATTCAACATTTATCCTCTCTTGTACTTGCAACAGGTTGTTTTCGGTGGATAAATCGATATCTGAATACAGAAAACTTAATAGTATTCTGCCTCGACAATTTATTTTTTTAACAATATTACCCTTTTATAGTGCATACAGCATTAAGAAATCCGAAACTAAATACTTCTATGGAAAATAATTACTTCGATAGTAAGGCATAAACCCCCTTTTAACAATTTTACCCAAATGTCAGCCTCCCAATTCCAACAACTAGTTATCTAAATTTTCAAAATCATATTTTTATCTGCACTGTACTAGCACCTCCACCAAACCTACAGTTCCCAAATCCAATCAAGGAAAAAATGGTCAAAAGCGTAAACCCGATCACGATTGGACTAACTATTATGTGTCAATCTGGCACCTCTAATTTGAGAAAAGCTAACTACTTTTTAACGTTTTATTGGATAAATTCTCCATCTTTAAACCTCGGCCCTAGAATTCAATCTTACATTTCTTCCTTCAACAATTATAAATAACAGTGGCCAAATATCCATCTGCAGATGCGCGTGAACGCGTGTAACAGTGTGTATACGCCGCGTTATCTGCGTGTAAAAATGTATGCACGCATCGATTCGTAGAAAGGAAAGTTGATGCTTACCTGAACTGGTAGAGAGAGAGAGAAAGAATACTTGGAACTTCGGTAGGATAGCGCGACAAAGGCCCAAAAGAAAGAAGAATGTGCTATCGTATCAAGTTTCTTGTCGCGGTGCTATTTATGTCAATTGTTCTCAAATAATTGGGCAATTATCTCATAGTCCAGTCTTAAAACCGACCCAGCACATCAATAAGACAACAACTCCACGGCGTATGTTAGCACACAATGACCGATAAACCAGTCGAAATATAAAATGTTAAAAGTACACAAAACACTGAAATTTTTTCACTAATTTTGCGATTAAAAATGAAGACGCAGATGAAATCAGAAATCTTCCAATTGTCTATGCTGATTGGGTACTTGGAAGCGAAGCAAATATACGAAATTATTCTAAAATCGACTCCAGAAAGCCGTAACATTTTTTATCGGCTTTCAGGTGCTGCTGTAATAAATCGACCTCAAATAAGACCCTCGACGATTTATTTGAGGTCTTTGCAATGGTTTTTACTTGCAACTATTCTCTATTTAATGTTTGACTTCTGATTATTTTATCTTCTATTTCTAGTTTGACGCACGTCCATCAGATTAAAGCATTGTTGAATCAGTGTACGATTAAATTGACGAATGATGAAACCTTGTCCTTACAACATTAAGTCGTAATTCTGCCCAAATCAATTCACGGGAATATCATTATTTGCCAACACTTGTATGTATGGCATTGGCTTTTTGCATTTTGTTGTTACAAGAATCGGAATGAACTGCCCGTTTGATCAAGAAAATCGGTAACCATTAAAGCTTGCGGAGTAGAGTACAAGGCTGTTCACACTTTCAGTAGGGTTCTTGAATTATAACATAAATGGGCAATTCAGCTACTTCCACAAGAAATGATTTCAAAACAAAGAGTAGGACAAAAGCTGGTGTTTATCATCCAATGACATTAAACATAGGCGAGCACAAAGTCATGCTTCTCCTAGCAGAAGAGCGCAGAGTACAACATCACACATGCAGTAGCTGATAAGAACTTAAGAAACCCAAAGTTTATTACAACAGACAAGGTTCCAAGGACCTTGGCTTTAGAAAAGTAAAAAGACACTCAAAGAGACCAGTGCATATGCTCGACCGAAGTATAACCAGTTGAGAGCTCGAGTTCATGGTATTGTCCGCCACCTTGTTGAGCCAACTCGAGCTCATCAGAATATTGACTGTTGGCCGGATGTGAAATCTGACCTAAACCAAGATCAGGGGGCATCTCGTGGGAACCGGTACTAGCTTGGTTGTCCTTGAATCCCCATGGAAGGCTCATAAAGTTGCCAACAGGTGCATCGTGTGCAACTGGTGGCTGAACCATGGATGTCCCATTGGCACCATATAAAGTGTTCAGCCCGGGACAAGAGGTTATGTTTCTTGAGCCCCAGGTCTGACTTGACAGAAGAGAGAGAGCACTGCCGGAGTCCGAGACTCCACTGAAACTTCCAGATGATAATCTCGGACCTAAATAGCTGGCACTAGTAGTTGAACCTTGCAGAAGATTGGGTGGTGGAGGATTCTCTGAGTTGCTATGCCATGGTGATGGAAGAAACTTTTCGGCGACAGTAACTTGATTCCCCAATCCTCGTTCAGATGATGGCATATTTGGCCATGAATTCCTCCCGGCTGCACTTGGGTACAAAGAGAAGTCCATCACGAAACCTCCATTTCTGCCTTCGGTCTCTGTCAAGGCAAATATCAAACATCTGAACAACTCAGTTAAGTACAAAAGAAAATTATCTAAATTAAAAAACTCGGGCTTATGAAAAATATTAGCACTAGAATTCAGAGAGGCTCCCCAATCAGTAATGGCTAACCAAAGACGGATGAAGAAAAGTTTCCGTAGCGAGTGGACAATAGATTTCCAGGTGGTGGCTTCCTTCGACGCTCGTTGTGTCCGGCAAGTCTTCTGCGACAGCTTCGTTTTCCTTGGTCAAATTCAGACAATTGATGAAACCTGGAAAAGGCTATCAGAAAAGATCTCATTCCAACAACAAAGAAGGCCTTAAGACACCACTATTTAGCAAAACCAAGATTCAAGAAATGTTGGACTGTTGAAAATGTATTGAAATCCAGCTAGTTATCACTATTCAACAAATTTCAGCTAAACAATTGACACTTGAAATCACAATCCATCAAAGTTTAATCATCCTTTAAAGCTTTTAGAGATCTTAAAGATCGATATCAACAAAGTTGATCCATCTCTTTCCTTCTTACAGCTTAAGAACACAGATGAAAGTAATTATAAGCTGATTGTCTAACGGTTCTAATTATATAATTATTATAAACAATGCTCCCTAACGCGGGCTCAGATGTTGCATCACTTGGTCCTCACTCGCGTGTCCACTTAATTGAGCCTTTATAGAACACAAATGTGTAACAGACATAATTACTAATCAGGGACAGGTAGTCTTCCAGATCTTCATTTTCCGACGTGGGATAAGTAATAGTTACTTATCTTACCTTATTTGCATTAAAGCCTATCATCATCCCTCCAAGTTCCCTTTATTTCGGAAATTCTTCAACATCCATTAGTCTTTAGCTCCATTACAGTCAAGATCATCACTCAGTAATCACAAATTAGAATAATGAGGGAATGCCAAAAATCAATTTGGCACATTTTGCAGGCACGTGAATTTCAAACAGATAACGACATCTGGCCAGGTATTCATTCATGATCTACCACTAGTAAATTCTGAACACATGATCATCTTCCCTCCAAGTTCCCTTTATTTCAGAAATTCTTCAACATCCATTAGTCTTTAGCCCCAATACAGTCAAGATCATCATTCAGTAATCACTAATTAGAATAATAAGGAAATGCCAAAAATCAATTTGGCACATTTTGAAGGCACGTGAATTTCAAACAGATAACGACATCTGGCCTGGTATTCACTCATGATCCACCACTAGTAAATTCCAAACACACAAATCTTATAATTTAGGGATTGTTTATCACGTGTCAGTACAAAATTCTCTAGATCAATGCTAAGCTTGTAGAGGGAAGTGTAAAGTGGAACATTGCACAAGTGTATAGGGTTTAAAGTATGTCCATACATGACAATTTTTTTGAAGGAATTCTGAATTTGATATCACACTTTTCCACGCCTTTTCAATTACCTATTTGAAGGATTCTATGTAATCATTACAATTAAAGAACTGAAGATCACATTTGATCAAGTTATTAGATGTTAATAATTTAATTAGATGAAAAGATATCCAAGCTAAAGTTACTCCATAAGAACAAGAAAAAAAAAGACTGGTAGTTGGTTGTAATGAACCTGTGCTACATATGGGTCCAAATATGCATCCATACACAAACTTCAATGTCACGATAATTACTGTACAGAACAGGTAATCTCATCGCCTGTAATTCTTTCACGTTCTTACAAGCAGACATTTTTCCAAGTCAATTTGGAGCAAGAATCTAACAGTTCGAGTTGCAAACTAGGAAGCACTAATAATCCAAGTTTGTACAAGTTTTTATAACATTAACCTTAATGATATATCCTGCACACTTCACGTCTTTTAACCCTTTTTTTTTTTTTTTTGGGAAAACTAATGTAATCTGTATTGCGTCATGTCTGATACCCTTAAGTGCAATGCTTCCTAAGTTGAAAACTAGAATAGATACTTTCCATCAAACTAGAATATATAATTTCAATAAGGTATTAACACAGAACACTCAGGAGAAATCCCCAAACATCCTCACCCTAGGGACTAAATCCTGGTCCTTTGGAAATCTGTCCTGTCCCACTCCCACCAGCTCTTATGGCATCTACATAATATCATAGATGAAAGTGTCTCATTCAAAAAAGTCTCTTAAAACTGTTTGAGCAAAACTCAAGATTACTTCCCATTTTTTCTTAGTTTATCTTATGCGAGTGCCAACCTGCCTTCCAACTGGTTGCTCCACTT
>CAIGRH010069981.1:0-15075 GCA_903798295.1 Fraxinus nigra
AGGAAGGTTTGTCGTGTGGGTTTGTAAGCACATTATAAGTAGCCTTCCCGAGGTTGTCCTGTCTATAATGTGGTCCCACAAGAAAGGATGTCACTCGAAGTGTGTCCAATGTGTTTATAAATTAGGCGGACTTTCCATGAAGTAAATGTTAGAAGGGATGTATTTAGGATTAAGAATTACCACATTTTTATTGCCTGTACACATTGGGGAACTGACTTACTCAGGTTGTCATAATCAGAGGTGATCAATTTCATGTTTAAAGCATAATCAGCATATGCTTTGTACTGGATATCTGGATCTGTCAATCCATTACCAATAGCTATTCCCTGTTTCAACGATGGTAAGTGCATAACTAAGCAAGGAAAACTATGAGATTAATGAACTATAGAGATGAAATCAAGGCTTACTTTCATATTTATATGAATCTCTTATTTATTATTGTTTCCCCGTTGTACATGAGCAGCAAAAGCTGGAATGTAGTGCCCCGCATATGATTCTCCGGTGATGTAAAAATCATTCCTTGCATATTGAGTGTGCGCCTTGAAAAATGCCTAACATTTTACGAATATTATAGTTCAACCTAAGCTAATTTATGATTTCGGACGACTGTATATTTTTGGCCGTATTAGATGAAAATAAACTAAATCTTGTCTAGTTTCTAGTGGCTGACTGGACTAAGAAAATTACTTGCAGGAAGTCATAGAAATATGTGGCAGCTCCCTGAAAATTTGCTCGTATGTCTGCTCTGTCAAAAGTATAACTAAAACCTGTTCTAGTTCGTTGGTCGACATATTTAATGTTTGAGACTTGTCGTATCACGTCATTCATAAATTATTTGAAATGCACAAATGAATCTTTTCTTCCCAGATAGACAATGAACAACCCCAAAATTTTGTGCAAGGCGTGGGGATATTTATAATTGAAGGCAATTAGGTAGAATGGGCTATGTAAAAAGCCTTAAAAATGCAAATTAGGTTTTCCGGATAATACCATCGCTTGAGCTAGAGCTCAGCGACAAGCGAGCGACAGTATCTCGCTCGAATGAAGTCCATGCGACACGTGGGCAATGCAGCTTCTATTTTTATCGCTGGAGCATCGTCCAACGAAATTGCGACGACGTTTACTTCTTTGTTCCATACTCGAACCCTAGGACTTCTAACTTACTACTTGACCTTCTAACTTTTAAAAACTCTTTTACAACAATATTAATTTCAATCATTTTGTTCACAGAATTGTCAATTACATTAAAACCTAACAGGGTAGGACCTACTACTTAACTAATAATTTAAAGCTCAAATAAGCCATTATTGAGTATATATACACAAATGTTTAATACATATAACGTCGTATATGCGTTGAATTTATAACTATGTGCATATATACAGTTATAAAACCCGGCCAGGCCCGAACCCTTGATCGAGCCAAATAGATTAATTTGATAGAAATGTACTTGACTTGATCGAATTTTGACCGAGTTAACTGACGATTTACCCGGCCCGGTTGGCCGGTTTGATTGGGTCTTGAGATCCTCTTACAAAATTTTTAGGTTCAAAGGAATTGAATCTTGGACCTCTAAGAAAAATATGGGTTTCTCGCCACTTCAACACAAAGTGCTTTATTGTTAATTGTATGCAATAACTTATACCTATCTAATGAATCATTTATAGTTTTTATAAAAATATTCTTTTAAAAAACTTTGGTCCTACATTTTACTTTATTTTATAGACCTAAATAATTAGTGAAAAACAAATTAAAAATTTAAATTTTGCCCCTAAGAAAAAAATTATACTTTATATTTTTATAGGTTTTTATGCAATGATCCGCCAATTGAACCATTGGTCACTGGTTGAATTACTAACCCATTGACCCGCTGCATTTTTCAGGTCTGTATCTGGGTCAAGTTTGACAACTATGAAAAGTTGTTTTTCTGAAACTAAGAAGTTGCTTTTAAATAAGGAAAGTTCTTCTACAACAAACAGATGCCCTACCAGACGTGCCCGTACCCTATGATATAATCTCAAATTCAATGTACGCCTTCCACACCCTGTGATATATATCTCAAAGTCGATGTACGCCTTCCACAACAATTCTGGCATGTCTAGTGCAGGCTGGTCAATTGCAAGCTAAAAACTTGCTCTTGCTCTCTCAGTTTCAGCCAACTCTACAAACTTGATCCACGTACCACAGTGTTATGGTGAACATTCCTGATTCTTCTGATACAGTTTTTGACAAAGCTCCATGTCACCAAGTTGCAGCTCTATCTCAATGTATTTCTTAAATGTCTTTAGGACCTTTGCCAATTTCCAATCCAAGAATTAGGCATGCTTGATCGAGATCTAACAGATTTATTACAAACTATGCAGCCATCAACCAAACTGCAAATGAAAATTTGTCACTATTTCTTCTTTTTTCATCTCAAACTTCTCATACCTAATCTAGGCGCCTAACTTCGGATGATAGACCACAAATCGTTCAGAAATCCCTCTCGCCCTCTCAACCTCATTGTAATTCAACACAATCTTCATATATGAAAGCCAGCCTTGCTGATCAGGATCCTTCGACATCCATCTCTTAAAAATTTTCCTTGCAATAGCCACATTGTCGAGCATCTCCTCCATGTGAATATACTTGTACCACAACTGATCCACCATATGCTGGTGTTTTTGTTGGACGCCATTTGTCTATTTGGCTCTGGGGCCACATGCTCATTTCCTTTTTTCTTGTAATACATTAAATGTATAATGTCAAAAAATAGGTGTTGATGTTTTAATTTATTCCTTTTAAAGAAAATAATTTACTATTTTAGAAAGAGTAATGCTATGTAGTGCTAGCAACACTGTTACATATACCAGTGCTAAGCACAACTAATGGTACCGATGCCTCTCTATATATTGTGACGCAGAACGGAAGTAATAGATTTATCAGCGTAAATCTTGAAAATAAGAAAATTGGAATTCACAAAAAAAAACGAAACTTGTATTCAATTCCATCACAGAAAAATGTTCAAAAGCCTTTAAATAGGCGTTACAAGAGACCCTAAAAGCATAAAATAGTAAAACATTCCAAAAATAGCGGAAACTCAAAACGGGAAATACGGGAATTAATTATTTGAAAGCCTAAATGAAGGAATTTGGTTAAAATCCCGAGATCTCTGGCTTCACCCTGAGTCCAATTTTTTCGGGCCGTTTCCAATCAACCTGCCAGATTTCAGCACATTCAAACACCGTCACGGCAAATGACAAAATTGCCTATGACGCGGTCTTTTTTTGTTAATTTTCTGTCCAACACTTCTTCAAACTCCAAAGCTAGTTATCCTACATCATATTGTTACTCATAACTTTCTTGAATTCCTTGTAGCTATTGCAATTTACTACATCTAAGATTTATTTTTTGCAAGTTCTTGAATTATTGATAGATGCATTATAAAGTGCATCATTTCCAAGCTTGTCGCCATNTACGGTGCTGTTTCCAATCAACCTGTCAAATTTCAGCCCATTCCGACACCGTCGCAAAAAATGACAAAATTGCCCCTGACGCGGTCTTTTTTTGTCAATTTTCTGCCCAACACTTCTTCAAACTCCAAAGCTAGTTATCCTACATCATATTGTTACTCATAACTTTCTTGAATTCCTTGTAGCTATTGCAATTTACTACATCTAAGATTTATTTTTTGCAAGTTCTTGAATTATTGATAGATGCATTATAAAGTGCATCATTTCCAAGCTTGTCGCCATTTTCGCCTCAAGCCAAACACCTTAATTTTGTATCAACTTTTGTTTGTGATCATGTCGAGCTCTTCATGCATATCTTCTGTCTTGTTGCATATTGCCGTGTTGCAAGAATATACCTCAATAGTTTCGTGTAAGGTTGACACGTTATAATCCTTTGTGAATGGCGACCTCTAATGGTACCAGTCCAATTATCTAGATCTAACTAATTCAATCTCATCATAATTTGTAATCATAGTCAAATATTAATTTCTAATCTTCATAATTGGTTTTTGGTTGAGAAAATAAGAGCTAATCATGTAAAGATTGATAATTTCAAGGTTTACCAAGAAAAGAACAAGATAAAAACTACTGCTTTTAAAATGTTGAAGAGAATAATTTCAAATTCCTAAATGAGGTGAGATACTGATGTAAGGTATGTAACATTCAGGGTGATATGCCAGGGAAATAGATATAGAATATTTGGTATGTTAGAGCTTGTCCAGATTTTTCGCGCACAAGCTTTAATTTTGTCCCACAAACCTGCCCATTTCCAGGCAGCCTTCGCCCTCTCACAAGGAAAAATTGTATGCTGTAAAGTCCAAATCACTCCACATTATGCACATGAGTTATCCGCCCCAATTTTGCACCGCCAAAGATTTACCTTGGTAATGAAATCAAAGAAAGATCACAACGAAAAATCGGGAATTTAGCAAGAATGTCGAGTTTCCACGCTCCTTTCCACCAGCTGAAAAGATGGTTCTCGCTGGCACTTTCCTCCCTGATATCTGCCGCCACCAGTCTTTTATAACCACTATGGACAGAATACACTCCGCTGATTTCAATCTAGTAACTCTTGTAGATACCTTCTAGCTCACTTAATCGGACGTGCCATTATTCTATGCCCGTCTTGAAGCTCTATTTCACTCAAAAAAACAATTGATTTTTTGCATTGTCACGTGGGTCCCCTTTTAATTTTTTAATGCAATATCAAACGTACCATTGTCAAATCACTTTTTGAATTTTACTTTTAATGCCTATTTTACCCTATTATATTAAAGGTAACAATTGATTCAGCCACTTTTTTTAAGTGATTCAAAGTGTAGCAATGACAATTTACCCGAATTTAATGATTTCACCCACTTTTTTTTACTGGGCTTTCTGGAACGTACAGAAATAATGGAATTAAAAATTTAACGTGTACAATGATTTCTTATAAAATCTGAAGATAAAATCGATACCAGAGGGGCTATAATTTTTGTACGAACAACTCAAATTTTGAACTCGTATGCAATCATCATGTATGTAATGCTTTGGTAAGAATATGTTGTTTCATTTTAATTTAGTATACTAGAGTTGCATATTCCATTTTCTATTGAGATATGTTTGATTTTGTCTAAATGAAATTCTATACTTCAGCTATGCATACTTTCCTCTTCATCTCAGAATCTGTCAATGAAGGTTACCCCGATAAGCTTTGTGATCAAATGTCTGATGCAAGTTTAGATGCGTGTCTGGAACAAGATCCAAAAAGTAATGTTGATTGTGAGACTTAGAAAATCTGAAATATTACGGTCATAGGCGAAATCACAACCAAGGCTAATGGGACTATGAAAAAATTGTTCGCGACATGCGTAGATAAATTGGATATTCGATACATGTAGTCGGACTTGATGCTGATAACTACAAAGTTCAGATGAACGTCAAGCAACAGAGCCCTGAGATTACTGAGGTTATCCATTGTCACTTAAAATTTGGGTGTAATATGAATTCCTTGTTGAAAATAATTGAGAGTTTTAATTAAAAGAAGAATTCTATTTGGAATGCTTTTGTGAAATCATATTCAAATTTACTTGGCGAATTCTATTTGAAATTCTACTTGGAAGCTCATTAGGAGTAGGAATTTGTATTGGGCTTGAAGATGACATTGGGATGAAGAAAATCAAGATTTTTGGAATAAAGGAGCCGAAAATGGGCGCCGCAGCGCCACGACAATTTTGGCCCGACGCTGCCCAATCTTGCGCAATTTTTCCTATCATTTTCCATCTTTGGCATTCTACTTCAACTACAACTCTACTATAAGAGTTTGGATGTCCCCTATTTGTTCTCTACATGTAGTTGGCTCTTCATTATGATTTAGATCAAGTTACAAAAAGTTGGGCAAATTATAAATACAAAATCTTTGTATTCTTTTTTCATATTATAATAAAATTTCCATTCTCTGCAAATTATTTTATTCTTGTGTTCTTGTGCTTTACTTCATATTGTGGATATAATCTCTTATCTTTTCACAACAAACTGGTATAAGAGCATTCTAGTTTCCATAACAATTGGTATCAAAGCTTTTGGTGTTGAAATTCTTGGGAAGATCAAGATTTTTGTGATGGCAATAATGAAGTATGATATTCTGTTATTAGATCACATTACAAGATTCTCTTTATGGTAGATAAATATGCGAACAGTATTCTCAGATGAATTTGGATGACGCATTGTTGAGATTGACAAGATACCCACAACTTAGACTATGGAGGAAAAACAACGGAGGGATCGAAAGGCCCTATCTAAAATACATTTTCATATTTCCAATAATATTCTTCTGGACGTTTTGAATGAGAAGTCAACCACTGCTTTATGGTTAAAATTGGAACAATTATGCATGACGAAGAGTCTTACTAGCAAATTGCATCTAAAACAACCTTTATATTCTCATCGTATGACAGAAGGTACATCTCTTGAAGATCACATATCTGCTTTTAAAGAAATCGTCGTTGATTTGGAGACCTTGGAGGTCAAATATAATGAAGAAGACTTGGAATTGATTTTGTTGTGTTCATTGCCCGCCTTATATATGTCTTGTAGAGATACAATTTTATATAGTCATGATACTCTCACCATTGAAGAAGTCTACGATGCTTTATATTCGAAGGAGAAGATGAAACATCTTGTAACATCTGGGGATCATGGAGATGTGCTCATTGTTCATGGTGATCATTCGAGGGGCAAGTCAAAATGCAAGAAAAAGGGCACTTGGTAAACGATTGTTACAAGTTGCAGAATAAATTAAATTCAACTGCAAATCAACAATAAAAAACTTTGGAGGAAGCATATTTTAGATAAATCCTAGAAGTGATGGAGAGCTTCTACTTATGTCTGACTACAACTCCAAACCCGATGAGGTTTGGATTTTGGATACAGTTGCACTTTTCATATGCTACCCAATTGGAAATTGTTTTTAACGTATGAAGAAGTTTCAAAAGGTGTTGTGATGTCCGATAATAACACACTTTGTCGGATAGCTAGTATTGGTTAGGTCATAATAAAGATGTTTGATGGGACGATTAGAATACTTGGTGAAGAAAAATCTTTTCTCCTTAAGCACTTTTGATTCAAAAGGGTACATGTACATTGATGAATGTGAAGTTCTGAAAGTTATCAAAGGAGCCCATGTTGTGTTGATGGGGCATATAAAATCCCATTTATATATCGTCCAGGGTGATACATAATCTTCGAGTAATTAACATATTTTAAGAACTTGGGTGGATCTAGAGTTGGCTTTTGTACTGGTTGTAGTCTAATTTATGGTCTTCTTTTAATAATACATCTCAGTTGAATTTTGAAGATATGGGTAAATCCATTTTGCCACCATTATCGACGGTGTCATCGTATTCATTTGCTAGAAATAGACCCATTTTTGGCCATAAGATTCCACATAGGTACAATTCTGCTGATTTTGTTAATGATTTGAATGCAGTTAAGGACATTGATTCTAGCTTACATTCTTCTTTTGATGCATTCAGTTGTAATTCTATTACAGGGCTTGTTTCAGCTTTGTTTGGTGGTCATTAGATCACTTTTGCCCCTAGTTGGGGTAGCAAAGATGGAGAATCTTCATAATTGGAATTGTTGATGGAGAAATTCGTTTGTGTTTTTCATTGAAGTGTTCAAGTTTATTCCTTGCAGTGAAATTTGTATCCAGGTGGAGAATTTTTTTTAAAGTTTTATTCATTGCAGTGAAATTCATATCAATGTGGAGATTGTTAAAATTTAGGTGTGACTCGAATTCCTTGTTGAAGATAATTGAAAGTTTTAATTAAAGTGCACATTAAGAAAAATTCTATTTGAAATGCTATTGTGAAATCCTATTCAAGTTTACTTGGCGAATTCTAATTGAAATTCTACTTGGAGCCCATTGAGAGTAAAATTTGTGTTGGACTTGAAGCAAACATTAGGACAAAGAAAATCAATAATTTTGGAGTAAAGGACCCGAAAGTGGGCTCCATGGTGCCACGAAAATTTTGGCCAGACACCGACCTGTCACCTCTTGTGCAATTTTCCCGTCTTTTTCTATTTTTGACATTCTACTTTAACTACAACTCTACTATGAGAGTTTGGACGTCCCTTATTTGTTTCTTATATATAGTTGGCTCTTCATTATGATTTAGATTAAGTTAGATGAAGTTAGAAAGAGTTACATAAATCATAAACACAAAATCTTTGTATTCTTTCTCCTTATTATAATAAAATCTTCATTCTCTGTAAATTATTTTATTCTTGTGTTTTTATGATCTTTACTTTATATTGTGGCTATAATCTCTAATCTTTTCACAACAAAATGGCATCAAAGCATTCCAGTTTCCATAACAGTCACTTAATGAAAAACCCAAAGAGATTGAAGCTGTCACATGTTCAGCTATGCCACAGATGAAACCCCTAAGCTGATGCAGTTGACTTATGTTTTCACTAGTAAGCTCGGTGCCAAATTAACCGAGGTGAGAAAGAACAGAACTTGTCCCTAGCTAAGGCCTGTTGGCAAGACTCAAGTCACGGTTGAAACCAGGAGGGGGGTGGAGCTGTAGTGCTTATTAGGGTCCATACCGTTCTCTTCTCGAATCAACATGACGAGACTATGACAAATAAGTAGCGACTGAAAGTCTTAAAAGAGCACGTAATCAAGCCTGTCATTAGTTGAAATATCTTGATGACAAGACGATATTTCTTTTCAACCCCTTGAGTCTGTTTGTACATGGAGGCGCTCAAGAGGATGTGAGATTGACTGGTAGAAAGATTATTGTCGACAATTATGGTGTCTGCTGCATACACGGAGGTGGTGCATTTTTGGGAGAGGATCCAACCAAGGTTCATCAATGTGTCGCCTATATTTCCAGGCAAACAACAAAGAGCATGGTGGCCTCTGGGCTTGCATGTCGTTGTACCGTGCAATTGCCATTTGCAATCAGTACGCCAAAACTGTTATCTGTATTCGTGGACACATATGGTACAAGGAAATTGTTGGCTAAGTATATACAGGAGCTTATTAAGGAGAACTCCGACTTTGTGCCTGGAATGATTGCAATCAATCTGGAATGGAAAAAGGGCTGCAACTTCAGGTATCAGAAGATTGCTGCCTATGGTCATTTTGGATGAAAAGATCCAGATTTCACCTGGGAAAATGTTGAGGTGCTCAAGGCTAAGTGAGCTTCTGTTGTATGCTTTCCTTTCCTTTCTGTGGTATGCTTCTGTTGTTGCACTAGGATTTGGTACATTTTATGTTGAAAGTAAAAGAGATTAAGAAATGTTTTGTAAGTCTTAAGGTTACGAATAAATAGTAGGACTTCATCATGTGATTAATCCAAACTTTTTAGCCCAATAGTGATTACAGTCATAATTCTATAATAAAAACAAGAGTTCTTTCTGGACCAATCCTTCTGCCCCTCAGTGGGTAAACAAACATGAGTTGAGGAAACTTTTATCAAGACGATTAAAAAATCATTACAATAAAGGATTTGTTCTCTGTTCTTTAGAGAGGTATGCCTTGCATCCACCTCTTTATCATTTCTAGTGATGCTTTTGGTTGATCCATAGGAACCATGTGGCCAGCATTGTGGACCTTAAGGAAAGTGAGAAGTCCATGGCTTTTCTTTAATCCTGCCTCCACTCCATCTACATTAAATGGAACAGAAGGAGCCGATACAAAGTCTTTCTGTCCCGACCATACCATAGCATCGACCCATCTCGAGTTTCCTGACAACAATAAAACATAGTTATAGCAGTTACATTAAAAACATTTCCTATGTTTTTCATAGTAGGTCTCAAGTATATGGGGAGGGTTCAGGTTGGTGGAAGGAAGTGTAAAACCTTATCAAATTTAATGGAAACTTTTATAACCAAACCCTTAACAGAAAAAGAAATCAGAATATATGCAAAGCACACACAGACTTTTGGTTGTACATTGGACTATAGCCCTCAGACTTCAGTTAAGAAAAAGATTTATATAAGTTGAGTTGAAGACAGAAAATCTTACCTAGCCAGTTGCAAATAAGATCATACTCCCCAGCGTATACAAGTAACTTGACTCCATTCTCTAGTAGTGCAGGTATATCAACCTCGTAATTCTTCATCCAGTCCAAATTCATTGATTCATACACATCAAGACTACATGAAACAAATTGTATGTCTCCAACACCAAGTGCTTCTCTAACTGACTTCTGGTTCAAGAAACTTTCCATGTTCGAAAAGTTGTAGCACAAAGAACCCACACACGGTTTTCGAATGTCATAGTGCTACAGTAAACGATAAAACCATATGGTTAATAAGTTTAATCTTCTGTCTAATTAGAAGACTGAATAATGTGTTTTCTTACATTTATATCTCCAGATATTTCAACTATCTTATTGAAAATGTCGGTGCAGAGAAAGAAAGCCTCAGCGCAAGCTGCTGAAAGACCACTGCTATTGCCTGCCAATGAACTTTTTATCAGAATCCAAGTGAGAACCGCTTGTGGAAGGTCTGAATATGCTTATAAATTAGGCAGGCTTTCCACGACCGATGTAGATTCAGAAATAAATGTCAAAAGGGACAGATTTAGGATTAAGAATTACCACAGAGTTTTATTGCCTGTACACATCCGGGAATTGACTGACTCAGGCTGTCATAATCAGATTTGTTGATCAATTTCATGTTTAAAGCATAATCAGTATATGCGTTGTACTGGATCTCTGGATCTGTCAATCCATTACCAATAGCTAATCCCTGTTTAAGCATTGGTAAGTTGCATAATTAAATAAGGAAAACTATGAGATTAATTAATTGTAGAGATGAAATTCAAGGCTCACTTTCATGTTTATATGAATCCCTTCTTTATTATCGTTTCCCCGTCGTATCCGATCAGCAAAAGCTGGAATATAGTGCCCGGCATATGATTCTCCAGTGATGTAAAAATCGTTCCTTGCATATTGAGGGTGCGCCTTGAAAAATGCCTAACATTTTACGAATATTTTAGTTCAGTCTAAGCTAATTTATGATTTTGGACGACTGTATAGTTTTGGCCGTATTAGATGAAAATAAACTAAAATCTTATCTAGTTTCCAGTAGCTGACTGGACTAAGAAACTTACCTGCAGGAAGTCATAGAAATCTGTGGCAGCTCCCTGAGAATCTGCTCGTATGTCTGCTCTGTCAGAAGTATAGCTAAAACCTGTTCCAGTTGGTTGGTCGACATATATAATGTTTGAGACCTGTCGTATTATATCATTCATAAAATATTTGAAATGCACAAATGAATCTTTTCTTCCCAGATAGACATAGGAAGAGTTAGAAAAAATGAGTACAGAATTGCAAAAACAGATGTATGTTTCCATTTGTAAAACTACATCATTAGTTGGTTTGAAGAAACTTTGGTGGTGAGTAGGTGAGGGTTCTTTATTATCTAATTAACTCCCACTATTAATGTAAGAGCTTTGATTTTGGTCTATCGGGATAGGGGTAAGCAAAAGAGAAATTTTCGTCAAAGCCCTTCCCTGTCGAGTCGAGGCAAGACATTGACTCACCTTTAGGAATTATCATTTGGAGTCCAGACGAAAAACTTTTAATGAGAATTGAGGAAAATGAGAGTACCTTATCCCAACCAAAATCATTCCATACAAGAGATAAGTTGTTTGCAATGTGGAAAGGGCCGTTTTCATAAAACAGGGCCAGCGATGAGCTGCATCCGGGTCCTCCACTTAACCATACAACAACAGGGTCCGTACTCGGCTTGTTTCTTGATTGAAAGAAAAAATAGAACATCCTGCAACAATATTTCAAGCAATTTGACAGAAATTTCTCTCATAAAGCAAATATGAATAAGACTTGGATGAAAATCCTGAATTTATTCATGAAATCATTGAAAATGACATGATATAATCAGTGAAAACGAAATTGCATTTCTAGTTTATAAGTTGACTTCTGTTGCTCTTCATGACACTTTTTGGACTATTAGGATTCACTTGTCAATGCATGTCAAAGTTTTCTATGTTGTTTTATTTCTGTAATCTGTGAAGAATTCTGTATTGGAGATGCAGTTGCACTTGCTCACCTAATTAGTTAAACTGTAAGAAAAGATACCAAAACCTGAAGAACAAATAGATGTTATACCTTGCACTTTTGGTGTGAGGAAGTCTGTAATATCCAGCCCTGTGTCCCAAGTCTTGAACACTGGTTCCGGGATCACTTAAACAGAGCAGTTGTAAACTTTTCTCGACCATTTTTGGTGCTGTAAATGCAGGATCGTCTTCAACAACATTCACATCAAGTTCAGGAAATAAGTTCAATCCTCTGATCATCTCTTCTGCTTGTGTTTTTGGGAATTCCATAGTTTCTGCAAATGAAAATGTGCAAAGGAAAGGGAGAAGGAAAAACAGGGGGAAAAAGAAATGAAAAATTGCCAGTTCCATTGTTGTAAGAATAATTCTGAAAAATGAAACTGTGGACATTTACAATTCAGAATTTAACAGAGTTCTTAAAATTTATAGATTCTCATGGATTTCATGTATTTAAATAGAATTTAACTGAATTCATAAGATTTGAAGAATTCTACATTCTTGATTTTGATGGATTCAGTGGATTTTTATTGATTTTTTTACTATTAGAATAAAATGATACAACTTCTTGATAGATTAAACAAAATATTGTAAATCCTAACTTAAAATTCATAACCTAATTTCTTATTATAAAAATTTAAATTACAATTTAAGTTGGTCAAACCTTTTCATATATACACATTCATAGATCTTACAATTTATTATTTACTTTCTATCTACACATTGGGTGGGACCTACTAAACTAATAATTTAAAGCTAAAATAAGCCATTTTTGAGTATATACACACAAATGTTTAATACATAAAACGTATATGCATTAAATCTATAACTCTGTGCAGATATACATAAAAATCTATAATTATTGTTGATAGTTGGAATTGCTTTGACATGGCTTTTCTAAAACTAAAAAGTTGCTTTTAATTCTTTTACAAAAAGCAGATGCCCTGCCAGACCGGACCGTACCCTATGATATAATCTCAAAGTCAATTTATCACACCCTATGATGGATAAATCCCCCTTCACAGGTGAAGGGGGATTGTGCCCGGGTTTGCTATTGGTGGGGGCCTGATCAGGCCCCCACCAATAGGGGGTGCCCGGGTTTGACCAGGGCACAATCCCCCTATGAAGGAAGCAGGGTTCCCTATGATATATATCTCAAAGTCAATGTAATCCTTCCACAACAATTCTGGCATGTCCAGCGCAGATTGGTCAATTGCAAGCTAAAAACTGGCTCTCTCTGTTTCGACCAACTCTGCAAACTAGATCCACGTATAAAAGTGTTCTGGTGAACATTCCTGATACTTCTGATACAGTTTTCGACAAGGCGCCATGTTACCAAGTTGCAGCTCCATCTCGATGTATTTCTTAAATATCATATCTTTGGGAGCTTTGCCAATTGCCAATCCAAGAATTAGGCATGCTTGATCGAGATATAAGTGGCTTATTACAAACTATGCAGCCATCAACCAAATCTTGGCAAATGAAAGTGTCACTATTTCTCCATTTTTCATCTCAAACTTCGCATACCTAATCCAGGCGCCAAACTTCGGATGACAGTCCACAAATCGTTCAGAAATCCCTCTCACCCTCTCGACCTCATTGTACATCAACTCAAACTTCGTATACGAAAGACGACCTTGCTGATCAGGATGCTTTGACATCTACCTCTAACATTTCCCTTGCAATAGCCACATTGCCGAGCATCTCTTCCATATGAATATACTTGTACCACAACTGATCCACCATATGTTGGTGTTTTTGTTGGACGCCGTTTGTCTATTTGGCTCTGAACCACACGCTCATTTCCTTTTTTCTTTTCATTTTTTAATAAATCAAATGTATAACGTCAAAAAAGATCGGTGTTGATGTTTTAATTTATTGCTTTATATGAAAGTAATTTACTACTTCAGAAACAGTAATGCTATATAGTGCTAGTACCACTATTACATACGTTGGTGCTAAGCACTACTAATGGTACATAGCATTACTAGTTCAGAAAGTTGTAAATATTACCTCAAATGAAATGATCGACAGGTTTAATTATGAGCAAAGATCGATGCCTCTGTACCTATTGTTACTTATAACTTTCTTGAAGTCCTTATAGCTATTGTTGTTTATTACATCTAAGATCTATTTTTACAAGTTCTTGAATTACTGATAGGTGCATTATAGAGTGCGTCATTCCAAGCTTGAACCATTTTCATCTTGAGCTGAACACCTTAATTTTGTATTGAATTGTGTTTGTTCTTGTGTCGAGCTCTTCAAGCAAATCTCGACTGTCTTCTTGCATATTTGCCTTATTGCAAGAATATTTCTCCATGGTTTCATGTAAGAATTGAGACATTATCATCATTAGTGAATGGCGACTTCTAATAGTACCGGTCATTATAATTTGTAATCAAAGTCAAATATTAATTTCTAATCTTCATAATTGATTCTTTGTTGAGAAATTAAGAAGCTAGTAAAATAAAGATTGAGAACTTCATGGTTTACCTAGAAAAGAAGTAAAGAACAAGATAAAAATTACTTATTTTAAAATCTTGAAGAGATTAATTTCAAAGTCCTCATTGAGATGAGATATACTGATGTAAGTAGATCTTATCTACAATTTTTTTTTTATTAAATAAAAATTTCAAATTGCAATAACCACCACGAAATGTGGACGAGATACAGCTACTGACGCCTGCAATGTGATGAAGTACGTAAGGAGTTAGAATTCATGATGAAGTGAAATCGTAAAGCAATGAAATGATTTCATGATAACTTTTGGTTTGTCCGTTTTTGACGAATTGCTAGTCTAATTCGATTGGAAACGGGTCAAGAGTCAAAACAACCTCCATGTTGCATATTTTAGTGAGAAGCTTTCTGGCCTGAAGTCTCGGTATAGTACTTATGATGTGGAGTTCTATGTAATAGTCCAGTCAGTTCGACATTGGCATCACTATTTGTTCCAGAAGGAATTCATTTTGTATACTGATCATGATGCCCTTAAGCACCTTGGTACTCAAGATA